>JAGGCT020001324.1:20000-25000 GCA_017654935.2 Phymorhynchus buccinoides
AGACACCCAGACATATAGACACCCAGACATATAGACACCCAGACATATAGACACCCAGACATATAGACACCCAGACATGTAGACACCCAGACATATAGACACCCAGACATGTAGACACCCAGACATATAGACACCCAGACATATAGACACCCAGACATATAGACACCCAGACATGTAGACACCCAGACATATAGACACCCAGACATATAGACACCCAGACATATATATAGACACCCAGACATATAGACACCCAGACATGTAGACACCCAGACATATAGACACCCAGACATATAGACACCCAGACATATAGACACCCAGACATATAGACACCCAGACATATAGACACCCAGACATATATAGACACCCAGACATATAGACACCCAGACACAGACATATAGACACAGACATATAGACACCCAGACATATAGACACCCAGACATATAGACACCCAGACATATAGACACCCAGACATATAGACACCCAGACATATAGACACCCAGACACACCCAGACATATAGACACCCAGACATATAGACACCCAGACATATAGACACCCAGACATGTAGACACCCAGACATGTAGACACCCAGACATATAGACACCCAGACATATATAGACACCCAGACATATAGACACCCAGACATGTAGACACCCAGACATGTAGACACCCAGACATATAGACACCCAGACATATAGACACCCAGACATGTAGACACCCAGACATATAGACACCCAGACATATAGACACCCAGACATATAGACACACCCAGACATGTAGACACCCAGACATATAGACACCCAGACATATAGACACCCAGACATATAGACACCCAGACAGTAGACACCCAGACATGTAGACACCCAGACATGTAGACACCCAGACATATAGACACCCAGACATATAGACACCCAGACATATAGACACCCAGACATGTAGACACCCAGACATATATAGACACCCAGACATGTAGACACCCAGACATGTAGACACCCAGACATAGACACCCAGACATGTAGACACCCAGACATAGACACCCAGACATAGACACCCAGACATGTAGACACCCAGACATATAGACACCCAGACATATATAGACACCCAGACATATAGACACCCAGACATATAGACACCCAGACATATAGACACCAGACAGACATGTAGACACCCAGACATGTAGACACCCAGACATATAGACACCCAGACATGTAGACACCCAGACATGTAGACACCCAGACATATAGACACCCAGACATATAGACACCCAGACATATAGACACCCAGACATATAGACACCCAGACACCCAGACATGTAGACACCCAGACATATAGACACAGACATAGACAGACATGTAGACACCCAGACATGTAGACACCCAGACATATAGACACCCAGACATATAGACACCCAGACATATAGACACCCAGACATGTAGACACCCAGACATAGACACCCAGACATATAGACACCCAGACATGTAGACACCCAGACATATAGACACCCAGACATATAGACACCCAGACATATATACACACCCAGACATGTAGACACCCAGACATATAGACACCCAGACATGTAGACACCCAGACATAGATACATGTAGACACCCAGACATGTAGACACCCAGACATATAGACACCCAGACATATAGACACCCAGACATATAGACACCCAGACATATAGACACCCAGACATGTAGACACCCAGACATGTAGACACCCAGACATATAGACACCCAGACATGTAGACACCCAGACATATAGACACCCAGACACCCAGACATATAGACACCAGACATATAGACACCCAGACATAGACACCCAGACATGTAGACACCCAGACATGTAGACACCCAGACATGTAGACACCCAGACATATAGACACCCAGACATGACATATAGACACCCAGACATGTAGACACCCAGACATATAGACACCCAGACATATAGACACACAGACATATAGACACCCAGACATATAGACACCCAGACATATAGACACCCAGACATATAGACACCCAGACATATAGACACCAGACATATAGACATATGTAGACACCCAGACATGTAGACACAGACATGTAGACACCCAGACATGTAGACAGACATGTAGACACCCAGACATATAGACATAGACACACCCAGACATGTAGACACCCAGACATGTAGACACCCAGACATATAGACACCCGGACATATAGACACCCAGACATATAGACACCCAGACATATAGACACCCAGACATATAGACACCCAGACATGTAGACACCCAGACAGACATAGACACCCAGACATATAGACACCCAGACATATAGACACCCAGACATATAGACACCCAGACATGTAGACACCCAGACATGTAGACACCCAGACATGTAGACACGCGGACATGTAGACACCCAGACATGTAGACACCCAGACATGTAGACACCCAGACATATAGACACCCAGACATGTAGACACCCAGACACACCCAGATATAGACACCCAGACATGTAGACACAGACATGTAGACACCCAGACATGTAGACACCCAGACATATAGACACCCAGACATGTAGACACCCAGACATATAGACACCCAGACATATATAGACACAGACAGACATATAGACACCCAGACATGTAGACACCAGACATGTATAGACATATAGACACCCAGACATGTAGACACCCAGACATGTAGACATATAGACACCCAGACATATAGACACCCAGACATATAGACACCCAGACATGTAGACACCCAGACATGTAGACACCCAGACATATAGACACACCCAGACATATAGACATATAGACACCCAGACATATAGACACCCAGACATATAGACACACAGACATATAGACACACCCAGACATATAGACACCCAGACATATAGACACCCAGACATATAGACACCCAGACATATAGACACCCAGACATATAGACACCCAGACATATAGACACCCAGACATATAGACACCCAGACATATAGACACCCAGACATATAGACACCCAGACATAGACACCCAGACATATAGACACCCAGACATATATAGACACACAGACATATAGACACCCAGACATATATACACACCCAGACATGTAGACACCCAGACATGTAGACACCCAGACATGTAGACACCCAGACATGTATAGACACCCAGACATATAGACACCCAGACATATAGACACCCAGACATATAGACACCCAGACATATAGACACCCAGACATGTAGACACCCAGACATGTAGACACCCAGACATATAGACACCCAGACATATATAGACACCCAGACATATAGACACCCAGACATATAGACACCCAGACATGTAGACACAGACATGTAGACACCCAGACATATAGACACCCAGACATATAGACACCCAGACACATATAGACATGTAGACACCCAGACATATAGACACCCAGACATGTAGACACCCAGACATATAGACACCCAGACATGTAGACACCCAGACATGTAGACACCCAGACATGTAGACACCCAGACATATAGACACCCAGACAGACATAGACACCCAGACATGTAGACACCCAGACATATAGACACCCAGACATATATAGACATGTAGACAGACATATAGACACCCAGACATGTAGACACCCAGACATGTAGACACCCAGACATATAGACACCCAGACATATAGACACCCAGACACAGACATGTAGACACCCAGACATGTAGACACCCAGACATGTAGACACCCAGACATGTAGACACCCAGACATGTAGACACCCAGACATATATAGACACCCAGACATGTAGACACCCAGACATATAGACACCCAGACATATAGACACCCAGACATATAGACACCCAGACATATAGACACCCAGACATGTAGACACCCAGACATGTAGACACCCAGACATATAGACACCCAGACATATAGACACCCAGACATATAGACACCCAGACATATAGACACCCAGACATGTAGACACCCAGACATATAGACACCCAGACATATATAGACACCCAGACATATAGACACCCAGACATAGACACATATAGACCCAGATATAGACACCCAGACATATATAGACACCCAGACATATATAGACACCCAGACATATAGACACCCAGACATATAGACACCCAGACATGTAGACACCCAGACATATAGACACCCAGACATATAGACACCCAGACATATAGACACCCAGACATATAGACACCCAGACATATAGACACCCAGACACACCCAGACATATAGACACCCAGACATGTAGACACCCAGACATGTAGACACCCAGACATGTAGACACCCAGACATATAGACACCCAGACATATAGACACCCAGACATATAGACACCCAGACATGTAGACACCCAGACATATAGACACCAGACATGTAGACACAGACATGTAGACACCCAGACATATAGACACCCAGACATATAGATAGACACCCAGACATGTAGACACCCAGACATATAGACACCCAGACATATAGACACCCAGACATATAGACACCCAGACATATATAGACACCCAGACATATAGACACCCAGACATATAGAGACACCCAGACATATAGACACCCAGACATATAGACACCCAGACATGTAGACACCCAGACATAGTAGACACCCAGACATATAGACACCCAGACATATAGACACCCAGACATATAGACATATAGACACCCAGACATAGACACCCAGACATATAGACACCCAGACATGTAGACACAGACATATAGACACCCAGACATATAGACACCCAGACATGTAGACACCCAGACATGTAGACACCCAGACATGTAGACACCCAGACATATAGACACCCAGACATATAGACACCCAGACATATAGACACCCAGACATATAGACACCCAGACATGTAGACACCCAGACATATAGACACCCAGACATATATAGACACCCAGACATATAGACACCCAGACATATAGACACCCAGACATATAGACACCCAGACATATAGACACCCAGACATGTAGACACCCAGACATATAGACACCCAGAC
>JAGGCT020001325.1:0-22500 GCA_017654935.2 Phymorhynchus buccinoides
TTTAAACATATATGTTCCTTCCACCGTTTTAATGAAGTTAATGATGCTGAGGTTTTTTTGTTTACCGGATTTCAGGATTACTAGTCAAAACAATTACTAATAAGTCTAAAGATATTATGGTTCCTCTATTCAAAACTCTAGTAAGACCTGTTCTAGAGTATGGAAACCCAGTGTGGTGCCCACACCTAAGAAAGAATATTGATCTAGTTGAAGGGGTGCAGCGAAGGTTCTCAAAGAAAATTCAGGGCACAAGCAATATGAGTTATCAGGAAAGACTGACGTACTTAAAACTACCAAGCCTAGAATACAGAAGACTTAGAGGTGATCTAATAGAAGTATACAAAATTCTCCGTGGTTTTTATGACTATACTACCACAAAACAATTACTAACTCTGTGTGAGGATGAAAGAACCCGCGGACATACTTTTAAACTAATAAAAAAAACTACTAATACTAAATTTGCACAAACATTTTTCACTAACCGTATTACTAACGCATGGAATAATCTTCCAAATGAAGCAGTAAATGCATCGTCACTAAATGCATTCAAGAACTCATTAGATCGAAATTTTCAAAATATTGTGTATTCAGTAAATTTAAATAAATTAGATAAATAAAACACGACCGCCTAAGTAGTCGATCGGCAATGCCGATACAACATAAATAACAAATAGAACCAATCTAGAGGGCAAAAGGCTGAAAAGCCTATAGTGCCATGATATGATATGATATGATATGATATGTTTCTGTTTGTTTAGAGAAACCAAAAACCTCTGGTGCATTTCAATTCATTTTCATTCTCAAATTGTCCCCCCGTGGGGATACCGGTTTGTGTGTGTGTGTGTGTGTGTTTTATACAACTAGTTCCCTTACCTTTTGGAAATAATATATCACTCTCTTTGACTGTCTTTTCCCTTTACTTTTCCCTCTACTATCTTTCTGCCGTACTGGTCCATTCTCCTGCTTTTGTTCAAGGAAATCTTACAAAGATTTTCTCCAGCCAAAGACGGACATGCTGGGCCTAATTATTTCTTAGTTAGGCGCATAATGGCAGCATGACGCATCTGAGCTCATGACAGGAGACTGTGAGTGATCGATGAAGAATCCTCAAATGTCATTCAGATGTTTAAAAAATAGACCCACAGTATGTACTCATAATTGATTAACCCATTTGTGTGTGTGTGTGTGTGTGTGTGTGTGTGTGTGTGTGTGTGTGCATAGATAACTTTTCTTGTGCTTTTAACCCCTTCAAGACAACTGCCTTAGGCAAACATCATTACTGGCCTGGGGTTGCCTAGAAAAAAATATATAACAAATAAGAAATGCAACAAAACTTAACACTGTCAATGATTCAGTTTTGACAACATTACTGGTTGATCCAAGTTTTTTTTATTGCTTTAAAATTGGGTTTACTAGCATTATATTTATAATCGGAATCATTAGTCTCCTTATTACTATCACTCTTAATAACATATTTTCAGCTATTTTCTGAGACTTGAGTAGAGCAGATTTTTGTCTTTCATTTTCAACATTAAAAAATTGAAATAGAACTTTAGAAGTGTGAAACATAAGTGAAACGAAAGCTGGAAGAGTGATGAAGAGAAGTAATTCACAAAACGTGGTTTGGATTGAAAAAAACGTGAACTTGGACAAGTTTTAGACTAAAAAATCGCTGTTCTGAGAATACTCGGAACTAGGCCCTGACTGGCGTTCTCTTGTTCCGAGTATTCTCAGAATTCGTCCGGAATGAGTTAAGTTGGTAGATTGGTGTTGTAATACTAATAGTAATGCATAATGACCTTCCATATACCGGTATAGATTTTTGCCTTCATTTTTTATTATGTCAATTTAATATGTTTTTTCATCCTCTTTCTGTGATGTGTGCAATGCTTATGTACATGTATGTTAATTCGTAGATTTTGTGTGTCTTACTCATAGTAGTAGGTGCACATGAATACATCAAAACAAAATAATCAAACCTCAAAATAATACATTCTCCTTTGTTCTTTTTATTTTCAAAGATTAATCTTTTTAAACAAATCTTGATCTCTATCAGACTGTTGTTGCCTTGATACAATCATGAATCAGTATGTGTAATTAAAAATTCCCGTGAGCCAGGATATGTTTACCCAAGTGATTTTTGTGTGTGTCATGACAATTGCAAGGTTGAAAATGTGCAAGTTGGAGCTCTGTCTAATCCCATGTGTGTGTGTGTGTGTGTGTGTGTGTGTGAGAGAGAAAACTTGAAAACTTAAACTTTATTTTCCAAGGATGAGAGAGAGAGAGAGAGAGAGAGAGAGAGAGAGAGAGAGAGAGGGAGAGAGAGAGAGAGAGAGAGAGAGAGAGAGAGAGAGAGAGAGTGTGTGTGTGTGTGTGTGTGTGTGCGTGTGCGTGTGCGTGTGTCACTCTGAGAGGGGTTAGATGAAATGAGAGAGAATGGGGAAAAGGCAAAAGGAAAAACAGATATTTTCCTGCAGAACTGATTGAAACATTAAAACTTTTACTGGATGCAATTATTTACAGATTTACAGAGAGATATAGAGAGAGATAAAGTGAGAGAGACAGACAGAGACAGAGAGTGAGACATTAACACACGAGACAGACAGTATCACAGATACAGACAGAGAGATGAAGAAAAAGACAAACTCCCAGGAAGTTTCTCATTTGCCATAGTATTTCTTGTTTAAGTACTACTAAATTATCACAAGTGCACTTGTCAAGCAAAACAAACTGACATGGTTGATGAAAACAGAAGATGGCCACAATATGACGATGTTTATAAGAAAAGAAAATGATAAAAATGTACACATCTTGTGAATAGAGGAAATAAAGTGCATAAGGTTCAAACTCCAAATAAACCAAGAAACTGAAAAAAGTATCCATAATGACCTACAGTCTTTGCCCTTTTAACTGATTTTTAAGAAGAAAAAAAACATTGCAAGACTAAGAGCAGGAATGAGCAACTTAGGATGCGCATTTTACCACCAGGGGGCAGTCAAACCAGTAGAGGCTTATCGTGCGATACTCTTAGTTGGGCGCAGTGAGAGAGAGAGGGAGGGACTCATCTGGCGTAGTGAGAGAGAGAGAGAGAGAGGGGGAGGGACTCATCTCCCTCTCTCACTACGCCCAACTAAGAATATCGCGTGATAAGCCTCTACTGGTTTGACTGCCCATGGCGGTCAAATTATTGTCCTAAGTTGACCATTAAAAAGTGAGATGATGTGGGACGGACTTTTGTAACAATAAGATAACCGTTTCTTCAATCAATCCCATTTTCATCTTATTTATTTTTGAAGTCGCTTTTTAATTTCTTAACTGAAACTGGAACAAAGACCTGAAGATGAGATGAACATAATGATGATGTGGCGATGAGACTGCCAGTGTTTCCGTGAATCAAGCACTGCTTTTTCTTTAGACAACAATAATAATACACTGGTAGAGACAATCTAACAATTATGCTTTACATTTTTTGTACACACTCGCACAAAACAAAACGATGCAGGGTTGTGATCAGGCATCACATTTACCACATACAAAAAAAGACTTAAGTGAGCAACGGGGAACATATTGTTAGCAACATGACAATTTATGATCATCTGTGAAGCAATTATATAATAACAATTGGTGAAGCGATAAAATAAATAATATCCGTAGCATTAAAAAAAAGAAAAAGAAGAAAGTTGTTGTTGTTGTTTTCGTTCCCCAGCTTAAACGCTCTGGGGGCACACCCAGTGCCATGTGAACATTTCGCATGGCCTTGGGTGGGAAGATTACGTGTATGGCTGCTTTTAAAGGGCCCCGCCACATGGGCGGCCATACTCCGACTTCAGGGGACAAAAAAAAAAGAAAACCTAACAATGGCAATTGAGGTGGTTACAAGCAAAACCTCAAAATCTTATCATCTTAGGGTGCAAGCTGCTGGAGAAGGAATACTTGGGGGAGGGGCATGCAGGTGGGGTCTGCACACTGTCACAACTCTGATATTCATACCAAAAACCAAAGATACTTCCATTTTAATTAAATGTGTCAAACCATTTGCGATGATAATGTTCAACTGTTGTGGGCAGTGATAAACCTGATGTTTGTATGTTTCATTGCCAGTGCCTCCCCAAATCCCACCCCCATGGGGAAAAAAAATCTTCTGAAAAGTTACAATTATGTTAAAATTAAAAACTGAAATTGTCAAACATATATAAATAAAAGAACTAGGTTTTCTTGAAAGAAAAAGAAACACCCGAAGGTGCTGATGGGACCCAGACACACCGGCCACACCTGCCCTATCAATATGAGAGCAGACCACTCTCTTACTATGAATGATTTTCTTGTCAAAGTGATGAACAATTTGATCCCAAACCACACAGAACAGTTTAATATCAAACCCTGCCATGTTGTCAGGGGAAAACCTACCATCTCTTGAATTCAAAGAAACACTTTCAACACATTTTACAATATCTCTTCAAAACCTTTTCCAGTTTTTAAAGATTCACCAAACTATACGTATTACTACAAATAGTTACTGTATGCTTCTGCACAAATGTAGAAACTTATGAAAGACTATTATTCCAAAAGCAGATAAAAGTCTTAAAGCAACCACAACAACAAAAATACAAAGGATATTTGCTCTAAAAAAAAAGAAAATTTGTTGCAACAAATTAAAAAACAATATATAATAATTCTTATATACTTGTAGGAAAAAAAGAAACTAATCAAAAATTGACAAAACAAAACTACTAAAAAACTAAAAAGATATGTTTGCAACAGAAAAAACATTAAGATAAATGCCTTCGCATTGAAGCATGTAGCACATAGAACACAAAACAAACAAATTACAGATTAACAGAGACATGTTTCCAAATGTAACTGTAAGTTGATGACAACTCTGAAGAGACATAATGTTTGCCAACATCCTATACATTGTTACACATTCACATATAATGTAAATTATTGTAACAACAAATCTCATCTGACAATCTTAAATATCCACAGCATTTCCCCATTTATAACAGTGAACCTCCAGATTCAACAGTGGGTGGTAGAACGGGTACAGATTGCGAGATCAACACATTGTAGGAACAAAACCACAGAAGAGATTTTTGCTTAAAAATCACACACTACACGAATTCCCAAGTTTTTAGTAAACCAAACTATCACATATGATAATGCAAAGCGGGAAGGGAGGGTGGGGGAAGAAGGGAGAGGGAGGGTGGGGGAGATTCAACAACTTTCACATACAAGGAAAGAAAGACTGCAAAATGTAACAAATAACATAACTGACAAAAATAAAGAAAAATAACTAAACAACTTTATAAATCAGCATATTGATAACAAACTGAAATGCCCACATACACTTTTTTCACAGCAGGTTTCCATCAATCCATGTTCATTGTGATTCTTTCCTGACATGAACATACATTGTCTTGTCTCCCCTGTGAGCTTTACTCAGTTTCTCTGACTGAATATTCTGAACTACAGTGAAGAACTGATAACTCAAAAACACTGGATAACTCAAAATAATGTTATTGGTCCCAGTATTATAATCTCTATGTTGAAAAGACTTTTTAACTCAAAATATTGCTATCTCAAAATAAAATTTCAGTCCCTTAAATTTGTACTTAAGCAATTTTTACTGCAGTTGATTTTTTGTAAATGTAAAATACATCAAAATTCAGCTAAGTGTTGCCAATGTCTATCTTTTTATATTTCTAACAAACATCTTGCGTGTTCCTGAATTAAAAAAATCAGCTACTTTTGACTCAATCAAACATAAATGTAGCAGCTGGAATTGATAGAAGTCCCCAAACAACACGCCATGCTATCCTTCATTTCACTTCCGCTATTATTTGTTTCTCCAGTTCCTACAAATGGAATTCGTTTATTTATATTTATATTGCTTATAGTCCCGTCAACAGCAATGGTCTTCTCAGGACTGTCAAACAAATGGAAGAAACTCATTTCTATCAGTTAAACTGTTACAATATGATGACCCCACCTTGAATGCGGAAAATTACGTTCACGGAAGGGGATTGTGTGCCGGGAGATTTTTGCTTCAGCAATCAAAACAGTTTCTTATGCTATTCAAAACTTAAAAACAAAAAGGAAATCCTATTAATTCTACAACAAAATGAAAATAATAATAATAATGAATATTTAGGGCGCTTAATCTTAACAAAAGCCCTAAGCGCTTACAATCATGATAAAAACAATACTAACAAAATGAAAAGCTAGACAACACACAAAACACTCACACGAACTTGAGGTCAAACACACACACACACACCAACAAAACACACGCGTGCGCGCGCACACACGACTCAATGGATAACCTTTGCAGGAGGAGTAGAAAGATTATGTTTGAAGAGAGTTGTTTTGAGGGATGACTTGAAAGAAGAGAGGCTGTTTGAGGTTCGGAGTGCAGAAGGGAGGCCGTTCCAGGAGGGAGCTTGGAAAGAAAAAGAACGTTCGCCAAGAGTTCTGGCACGGAAACGAGGGATCTGCAGAACGTGAGTGTCAGAGGAGGAGCGAAGCAGTCTAGTGGGAGTATAAATCGATAGAAGATCAGAAAGATATGATGGGGCCAAACCATTCAGCAACTTGCAACATAATAGAGAGTTTATACTCAATGCGCTTTTCAACAGGGAGCCAGTGGAGAGATTGAAGCAAAGGAGAAGCATGAGAGGTCCTCGGGCATTTCAGGACGAGGCGAGCAGCATTATTTTGGACTTTCTGCAATTTAATCAGGAGATGTTGTGGGCAGCCAGCAAGGAGAGAATTACAGTAATCAAGTCTTGAAAGAACAAAGGCAGAAATGAGGGTTTTGGTGGCTTCTTCAGACAGAAGATGACGTACAGAACTGATGCGCCGAAGCTCCAAATAGCAAGCACGGCAGACAGAAGAAATTTGACTTTGAAAAGGGAGTGTCTGGTCCAGTACAACGCCTAGATTGCGCACGGTAGTAGAGGTCTCAATGAGAGAGTTTCCAAGTTGGACAGAAGTAGGGACAGAGTTTGTAGACATGAGCCTTTTTGATAGAATGAAAATCAGTTCAGTTTTGTCGTTGTTTAGCTGGAGCTTGTTGTAAGACATCCATGCCTTGATGTCAGAAATACATAGCTGTGTACGTTCAATGATGGAGGGGAGTAGAGAGATATCACCAGAGGTGTAGATTTGGTTGTCATCAGAGAAGCAGTGATGGTAAATGTCATGATGGGCCACAATGTCAGAAATAGGTTGAGTGTATAGAACAAAAAGACTGGGACCCAGAACAGAGCCCTGGGGAACTCCATGCTTCAAATCGGCTGAACTTGAAGCGAAGCCGTTGACAGAGACAACTTGAGTATGACCGGAGAGGTACGAGTGAAACCATGTCAGTGCATTAGAAGAGATGCCAAAAGTATGTTGAAGTCTAGAGAGGAGGGTGGAGTGATCGATGGTATCAAAGGCAGAAGACAGGTCTAGAAGAGAGAGCAGAGAAACCTGACCACCATCAAGAGCAGACAGAAGATCGTTTACTATCTTCAACAGAGCGGTTTCTGTGCTGTGTCCAGTGCGATAGGCAGACTGCAATGATCTAGAGCCATACTAGTCAAGACAAGTCATACGACAAATCAAGCTTGGGTAAAAAGTCAGTCACGCTTTTACATTTAGGTGAAAGGTCAGTCACATTTCTTAGTTAATTGCTCCCTTTTCTCAGAAGGATAACATAATTCTTTTTTGGGGAAAACATTGTCTTTTTGCTGCTGTTATTTTAAACTACTTTTCTACAAACAGCTTACATGAGACTGTACCCAGGCTTACCGTTTCTCTCCATAACTCAATACACTTCACCACTTCCTTCCTCTCTCTTAAAGCGTACTTGTGCCTATCTCTTGTAATAAAATCAAATGAGAAAACACCTTTCCCAAACATCAAATTACAGCTGTTTTTAGATACAAAATGAGATAGGCCACTCTGTTCCGCTCATTTATTTTCCAACTTGAAAGCCAGAGCAAGCACGCTTCATGTATCTAAAATAGCTGTTCAGCTCAAAACCATTTTGAGATCCACAGATGTTTTGTGAGCTTAGAAAGGCATTCAATAACGTGTGTGTATGTGTGTGAGAGAGAGAGAGAGAGAGAGAGAGAGAGAGAGAGAGAGAGAGAGAGAGAGAGAGAGAGAGAGAGAGAGGAGAGGGGGGGGAGAGAGAGTGCAAGCATGATATTTTTATTTTCTAGTAAATTATTGCTTGTTTGCCTTTAATTTTCTTGTTCTCAATGTAAAGCACACTGAGCTCATGCGAGAAAGAGCGCTATATAAATCCACATTATTATTATGATTACTATTAACATAATTAATAATAGCTTGTTCTATGTACATCAGTTTGAGAAAGAAAGCCATTGCATGATCACAGATACAACCAAAACAAAAAGAAATGTGAATATCACCATCCTACCACCCTGACAGACAGGATGAAAGAAGGGGTTGCAATTTTCACTTCAATAAAGTTTTTCTTCCAAAGTTTGTTTCTTCTTGTTTTTCTTTTCACTTATAGTTATATATTTAGTCAATGTTATTTTTTTAAAACTCACACCTTCATTAAAAACAACTTGAAATCTCAAACAAAATAACAAAAATAACACTAAAAATAAATACTGTCCATTCAATCCACTCTTTTCAGGATTCGCTTATAAATTTGCAATTTAATAAACAATTCTGACAATAATACAAAAAATATTTATCACAAATAAACAAATGCATGTCTTTACAGTGTATAAACATGTATCTTTACAGGGCATGTATATATTTTTGTGCAGTTTTTAAAATCACTCACAGGAAAATCAAAAAGACTAATCAAACAAGTACACACATCAGACCAGTACATGGAAGATACCTTTTTCATAAAGGGGAGGGAGACTGGAGAAGACCAAATTAAGCAAATTATCAGAAATTGTGTGGTTTCGCTCTATGCAAATTATCAGGGCTCCCCATTCTGTGCGTCTGTGCATCAAATGTGCGTGACAGACGCATTAAAACTTCGTACTGGGGGTGAAATGACGCACTATAATTACTACTCGAGGGTTGAGACGCACTATAAATCTGCTGAGTGCGTGAGCCTGTCTCCCATTTTACCCAGCGTGAAAAGCTGGTCTACTGCAGACCCATGAGACCAATTAGGCATGTCAGCCCAAAGTTTACGAGTCTGGTACCACTGCTGTCTGCTTAGGTTAGAAGATAAAGACCCTTCCTCTTCCCCCCCTCTACTCGCTAAGTCCAATGGAGCCCTCAACTTCCTTCCTGTCTTTCTTCCTTCCTTCCTTTACTTTACTTTACATTTTTTTGACAGTACCCACATGTCTTTATGCTTATTTTGTTTTGATTTTTCACCCTCTATAAGTTCACCCTGGGGGTGAAGAGACCCTCTATAGCTGCTTCCTGGGGGTGAAAATACCCTCTATGGTCAAACAAAATGGGGAGCCCTGATTATGCTTGGTTTTGCAAACAAGAGATGCTGTTAAACAGCATAGGGGTCAAATGAAATATCTGTAGCTTTTGCTCTGGCAAACAGATCTATATATGTCAAAGGGAAATAATTCCTTGGCAGTTATTGGGTTCAAAACAATATATATCCACAATGTGCACTGCCAAACCAAAAGCAACATCAACAAAATAATCCACATAAAAATGAATAAAAATGTTTATCAACCACTTCTGTCCCATCCCACATTAATTCCTGGTTCTCAACTAACCGAAACATACATACACACACAAAAATTATTTTCTTAATTTCTTTCTCATATAATCATAATAATGTAAAAAAAAAACCACCAACGAATTACATACATAAACTAAAACATACGAACATACAATCACAGACACATATATATATACAAAGCACCAATAATAGAAAGGCACTATACATACTCTTTGTCAATCGCACCAGCAACTGAAATGATGGGGGACAGATATAGCGCTTAAATCAAATAATATGACAAACATGCTTCACAATATTAAGTGCGCTATTCTGACTTCCAAGGTTATTTGAAAACCTATAAGTTAGATACTTGATACACTTTCTAATGGTAGCGTAAGTTATATTTCACATTTTATTTTGAGATAAAAGGACCCAAAGAGATTTACAATCTTAAATTTTAAAAGAGAGTGCACTCTACATTAAGTTTTGGTTACTTTAGTTTAGCTTAAAAGCTACAGTACTTTCTTTGACAGTCATTTTAAAAGATACCAAGTTTCTGTGTGCTTTATAACAATTAGCTGTGGAAATAGCTATTAACCGTCATTAGTGGTATCAAAAAGAAAAAAAAAGTCACTCAAAGAAAAGGTGGCTCAAGATGGTTATTATGGTCATCAAAGTAAAACAACAGTAAAAAAAAGATTTCTTTGCGTTCTGTGTTTAAACATCAATGTGGACAAAAGCTTCGACACAAAGTTCTGATGCAGTCACAATCATACTGTTCGCCCATAACCTACCCCCCCCCCCCCCCCCCCCCCCCCCCCCCCCCCCCCATCTACGCTCTTCAGATCCCTTTCCCCTGACCTTTTTTCCTCAGTCTGTAGGTTCTAATCCACGGACCAATCTTGATCCCATCATTGATCAAGCAGCTTTATGCTAATCACATGTAGATGTACCATACCGTGTGTGTGTGTGTGTGCGTGTGTGCGTGCGCATGTGTGCGAGTGTGTGTGCCCATATGCATGTTTCAAAGTTATTTAAAGTTAAAAATGGTTCAAAACCACAGTTAATGTACTTATTTTTTCATCTCCCAAACATTTGATCAATTGAAAGATAACACTCACCAATTCTACATTACATGTGATGATGTCTTGTTTGGTACAGTTATTTAATAGTATGGTAATTAGATTAAGATCCCGGATTTAAAATGTAAACAGAAACGGTTAAGCCTACTTGCAAGCAGCTAAGCAAGTGTCTGTGTGATTTTATCTGGTCAAATGACTACAAGTACATGGAAAATTTTACATCACGCATTGTAATATTTTACTGTGTTCGCTCACTTCTTAGTTGAATTTTTTTTTATTTTTAAAGATGCAAGAAAATCTTTTTAAGCATGCTGTGGTTACAAATAGTATGCAGCATAACACACAAACCAAAATTCACCAATGTGTTTTTTATTTCTACATTAGAACTCTGACAGGGTTAATCTTGTCACCTCTATCCTGAAGATTCTGTACTAATTTTCACTCTTACAATTCATTAAAAAAAACTTAAGCTTTAGTGTTAAAAAAAAGTATTCAAAGTGGCCAACAAAATACTTCAAAGGTAAAACCCGGATACTGTAGGGGAAAGAAAACCCATCTTTTTAATTCCCAGTTGTCAAAGTTAACGTGTGCATGCAAGCATGTTTGTATGTAAGTGTATATATGAGCAAAACCTTTTTTAAACCTGCTCTCAACAATTCACCTTTCTCCCAGTCACAAACTCTGGCTATAAATGCAATCATGTCAATAAAGCAGTCACACAATCAGGCGCCATTTTTCACCGACATAGTAAATGCTATGAACAACATATCAAACAGAGCAAACAAACAAGGGATTGATTTAAGAAACATCAGGATTGTAACAGGATTTGAACCAAATTTGTCTTTACCTGCCCTCATCGTCTTCTGAATCATTATTTATCACACAGACGACTTGATCCAGCAAATCAGGCTGTGACCTTCAAAGTACCTGTTTACACGTTGTGTTTCACACAAACCCATTGTGTAATACATGTCAGAGCAATGCACAACGTAATATGCCAAAACACAGCTCAATGATCATGCAATATACAGACAGCAAAAGTTAACTTTCCAATCCGCATCACAAAATCTGTTAATTCAAGACGGCTGGCTTGGTAGGGAAGCCTTTTGATTCAAAAAATCAATTGAAGTGGGGACAAAACAAGAGACTTGTGTCCCGACTCAGGTCATCAACGGCAGTAGTCGACAGACACTCGGGGGGAAAAGAAATATAAATGCATTAGTATTGAAACAAATGAACACACGGAGAAACCTACAAAACAAGTGAACAATAAATACTGTGAGGAAAATAATCAAGAAGGGGTGGGGCCGGGGACAGGGGATGAAGAAAACAAGAACAAAGAGATCACGGATGATAACACACATCGATGAAAGGAACAAAGTGAACACAAAATTGGAAAAGACGAGGAAGGGAGACAAAAGAAAGATGCGGGTATTACTATTATGACATTTTGGGACAAACAGCGACCCACCACTCTCACTGCTTCAACAGAAGTCTTTTCTCAAGGTCTCAGTACATTATATACACCTTTTCTATGTACCCTGAGCTCTCAAGTTCATCTTGACTGTACGTACCCTGGCTCCTTGACACAACACGTTCACTGTGGTGAATAACTGTCTCGGTTTGATAGAAGTCGTACTAAAATGAACCCCTTCACTGTCACATGCGCTGATTTTGTCCAAGTAAAATGTCTAGTATACCTAGAACTACTGAAATGTTTACTTGTCGACAAAACCCCATGCTAACGATTGTGCCTGTTATGACACGCGTCAAATCTGTGACTGTTTACTCACTAGTGAAATCTGTGCGTGGTGGAGGTTGCTTGCTTGAAGCACAAGCTCCATACGGTCAGATCACGCAGGCAGGTGCAGTGTCAAAAAAAAGCACAACTTTCGAAAGAGTTAACTTTCAGGTCTTAAAATGCACATCAAATGGTCTTTATGTGTTTGTTCTTATGTTTTCATATCAAACTCGGCAGAGAATGACGGGACAGTGAATGAACTACAATGCCTGCATGGCTAAATGCCAAAGTGCTCTACCTACCCTGTTCACCAGTGTTCCTACCTACAGACACCCACTTTCAAATGTACAGAGTGTTTTGTCGGCTGCTGCTGCGACTGCTGTGGCTGCCGTGACTGCCCCCGTCGCCGATGTCCAGCTGCAGTTCGTCGTGGAGGCTCAACTGACCTATGGAGGGCGCAGCCATGGCAATGTCCGGCATCATGTCACTCAAAATGCTGTCGCTGCCTGTCTCCGTCTAGAGAATGAGAAACGTTAACACATTAATCAATTGTAACAGTGAGCAATCACCAATTTAAAAAAAAAAGAAGTAAAAACAA
Source organism: Phymorhynchus buccinoides (assembly GCA_017654935.2). NCBI lineage: Eukaryota > Metazoa > Mollusca > Gastropoda > Neogastropoda > Raphitomidae > Phymorhynchus > Phymorhynchus buccinoides. The sequence continues at coordinate 13,089 of JAGGCT020001325.1, forward strand.
AAGAAAAAAGAAGAAGGAAAAAGCAACATTTTAATGAATGTTATAAATTATAATGTGCAAACAGCTGCATAATAAAAGTAAAAGCTTTAACTTTTCAAAATTAACACCAAGCAATCCTTATCAAAATGTACTTTTTTTTTATTCATATGAACTGGGGGGTTTTCCTACAAGTTATAACCACATCAACGTTTTACGTTAAGACTTAAGGTCCCACTTCTGTCATACATCTGTATCAGTGTATGAATGAAGACTACCACAAATCGGATTGACAACAAAGCAGTCTAGTATTAAAGACGCATCTTTTCATCAACTTGATGCTGATCTAACCAATGCTATGACTTGATCCACTCCTGTCACCTAGTGGCTCAACCTCAAAGCGATCCAATGTTAACAGAAATCTAATCAATAAACTGCAACACAGCATGCATGTGTTATACCTTTTAGTTTTAGTTGGTCTAGTTTATGGACCATTTTTTATTACAACCTGGACACTATTGGCAAAGGGAGTGGGGGTGAAGCCTGCAAAACACAAACTAAGTTTATAATAAACCCTGGGGCAGTGGGTGGATGCCTCATGCCTCAATATGGGGAGCTGGACAACCCCACCCACTCCACGAGTCTCTCCTTGTGGGGATACCGGGGCGGGGGGTATCTTTCGTACAAAAAGTTCCCCCACTTTCTGGAAGTTCTGTGCTTGTAACTTCTGCTAATGTATCACTCTCTTTGACTCGCTTTTTTCATTTTCTTACTACAGGTATTTTTCTGACTTACTGGCCCATTCTTCTGCCTTTTTTCAAACAAAAAAAAATCTTCCAAGTAATTTTCTCCTTTGAGCTCCTCAGAAATCGGAAAATGTCAGCTAAATGCAGCGAGGAGACCAGTGAAAACCGAAAACCTCACTTATTATGGCCATATGGCCTGGGAATACAAAAGAAGAAGAAAAAACCCAATTCTATATTGCTTAACTATCTAGGTGCTCACCTCTAGAGGGCTGTAAGAGCTGGTGGGTGAGACAGTGGTGGGACTCAGCTTGGCCCTGTGAGGAGACGTGTGGTACATCAGGTCCAGCTGCATGGTGGCCTGAGGAGGACGAGAGGGAGAAGCAGAGTCCAACCCCACACTGTAATCAACACAGCTGGCCCCTCCCCGATACTCCTCCCTACTCCTACTGCTGCTACTGACGTTACTGGCTCCGCTGCTGCTGCTGCTGCTGCAACCCACATGGTTCCTAGACCGCTGACAGTTCTGGGAAGCGTGAGCCAGTAAGCTGAGGGGTTGGGTCACTGGCTGCTGCTGAGGATGAGAGCGAGGCTGGATCAGGGGATGGTGAGGATGAGGCAGGGGGTGGTGGGCATAGAGGTGAGGATTGGGTGGGTGTGCGGATGCGGTGTCAGCGGTGGGGTAGTAGTAGTGGGCGTTGTGCAGCACCTCGGTGGCGGTGTCTGGCAGGCCCACCTCACGCACCACCCTGAGCTGTAGCTGGTGCCGCGCCGAGCGCCGGTCCATGCAGGTCAGGGCGAAGGCACGCTGAGCCACCGACGACTGCTCCAGCTCCTGTTCACGCTGCACCATCATGGAGAACGTCTCCCGGTCTGGAACTAACAAACAGCAAGGGAAATGCCTGTTGTCACCTCTGATAACATGACAAACTATTGTGCATACGAAATGTAAAAAAGTTGGAAGTTCTTAAAAACAACAGAAAGGATCCAGACCTGGCATAGTTCAACTTCAAGCACTCACACAGGCAAGCACGTACAGTGCAGACAACAGAAAGGGTTCAGACCTGGCATAGTTCAACCTCAAGCACTCACACAGGCAAGCACATACAGTACAGACAACAGAAAGGGTTCAGACCTGGCATAGTTCAACCTCAAGCACTCACACAGGCAAGCACATACAGTACAGACAACAGAAAGGGTTCAGACCTGGCATAGTTCAACATCAAGCACTCACACAGGCAAGCACGTACAGTACAGACAACAGAAAGGGTTCAGACCTGGTATAGTTCAACATCAAGCACTCACACAGGCAAGACGTACTACAGACAACAGAAAGGGTTCAGACCTATAGTTCAACATCAAGCACTCACACAGGCAAGCACGTACAGTACAGACAACAGAAAGGGTTCAGACCTGGTATAGTTCAACATCAAGCACTCACACAGGCAAGCACATACAGTACAGACAACAGAAAGGATCCAGACCTGGCATAGTTCAACATCAAGCACTCACACATGCAAGAACATACAATGCAGACAACAGAAAGGATCCAGACCTGGCATAGTTCAACTCACACATCAAGCACTCACACAGGCAGACCTGGCATAGCAACATCAAGCACTCACACACAAGCACGTACAGTACAGACAACAGAAACCCAGACCTGGTATAGTTCAAATCAAGCACTCACACAGGCAAGCACATACAGTACAGACAACACAGACCTGGCATAGTTCAACATCAAGCACTCACACATGCAAGAACACCTGGCATAGTTCAACTTCAAGCACTCACACAGGCAAGCATGCACACCACACAACAGAAAGGACCCAGACCTGGTATAGTTCAACATCAAGCACTCACACAGGCAAGCATGCACACCACACAACAGAAAGGATCCAGACCTGGCATAGTTCAACTTCAAGCACTCACACAGGCAAGCATGTACACCACACAACAGAAAGGACCCAGACCTGGTATAGTTCCTGCAATGATGTCCACGGTGGACACAGGGGACACAGCGTAGGGCGCTGATGAGCAGTGCTGGTCGTCCACCATGTACAGGGTATCGGGGATGGCGGACATGTGCAGCATGCGCACGCGACTCGTGTCCTGCTCCTGGGCGGACACCACCAGGTCCTCCAGCACCGCCTGCCACCGCACAGCACAGCGAGTAAGTGATTGAGGTGAAATTTCCTTTAATTCCTTTTTTTTTACCATTAAAAATCTTTAATATTGGCAGTGCACAGTGAGTAAGTAAATAGGTTAGGTTTGATTCCCTTTAACTTTTCTAGCACCATGAGCGAATACATTCGCCCAGTACATCAGACTTCACTCCCACTAAATGCAAAAACATTCACTGCCAAACCCTTTCCCCCCGCCCCCTCCCCACTCCAAAAAAAAAGGGTCTTCAAAACACAAAAAGCAAAATTTCCTTTATACAATGCGTTTTAATTAACCCTTTCATCGCCACTGTCACCTCTTGGCACAACAATGATTTGACACCCATGCCACTAAAAGGCATTACATGAGGGTCTGGCATCCAGTGACCTTATGTTCTTGATTTTGGGAGGTAAGGACAGGCCCTATTTTATGCATGTCACAGAGGAATCCCCAATATTGCAGACAAAATCTTTTCTCTACCCGGGTAAGTTTAATGGTAAATTTTGGTTGAAGAATAGCTAGCGTTGAAAGGGTTAAAAGGAGAATACATTGATTGATTTGATTGATCTCACACACCTTGGCCTCCTCGTAGTAGGGCGCGAACATGCGTGGCTTCTGGAACACCCCGCAGTTCCTGACACGGGTCCAGGCCCCTATGCGCTGGGCAGGCGTGTCGTCGCCCAGCATGTGTGAGGGCGGGGTGCTGATGAGCCCCCGCTTCACGGCCGAGGACAGCACGTCGCTGTTGGGGGGCAGGATGTGGTCCAGGCGTACTAAGGCCAGCAGTTCTGCGATGATCTCCTTCAGCTCCCCGTCGTTTAAATCACGCTTCTTCACGCCCTTCTTGGCCACACTGTGGGCCGTGTGGGTCAGCAGGTTCGGTTCTAACGGGAAAAGATGTGAAGATTAGACAAGGTGAACATCATCAATCCCAAGGGTGAAACCTGGGGAAAGTGAAAAGCAGGAAGGCCAGGGTTCCAGCCTTGGTGGGATCAAGCCCCTTGTGGGGGCTAAGGGGCGCCCCATGAAGCTGAAGGTCCAGCTCTTCACAAGATACCCATGGAACTGACACACACACACTATAACAAGCGCAAAATCGCAATAGTTTGTGGCACGCGGTCTATTTTTACCACTCCAATCATGAGTCACCTCCCCTGGCTTTTCAATAATTTTAATCTGTAAACCAGAATGTTATCTCTGCACCATTTCGTAACTTTTTATATCTTTTGGAAAACATTTAAAACTATGTATCCTACTTATACTCATCAAAAGAAGCACCGCATACTCGTCGTGTCTGTTGTAGTGTCTGTATTACGTATGTTTATTATTTTGTACGCTTTTAAAATACATCATTTTAAAGAGCGGCCTCAATTTGAAGTGTAGCCTCGATTTGAAGTGCGACAATTTTGTCAAAATGTGCGACAATTTTGGACCGACAGACAGACCGACCGACAAAGTGAGTTATAGGTTTGTGGCTTGAGCCACAAACAATAAAAGAACAACAAATGGACTCAAACTAACTTATGCTCTTGTCACCCACAAAGCGGGTTGTCAGAAAACCACACATGTCTGCGTTTAACAACATGAAAAGGCAAAACCACATTCCTCTACATTAGAAAAATCAACAATACACACACACACAAAAACAAAAAAACTAACCACAAATATATTTGCCAAGTTCACTCACCTCTTTCTTCTATCCGTTTAATCAGCTGCTGTTCTCCCCACTTTAACACAGCTGTCAATACCTCCAGCTCCCCAGCCTGCAAACAGTTTTCATACATCAGTGTGAATTCATGAGCTGTCAGGAATAACACAATTTACCAAACAAAAAATAATGATTAGTTTGAGTTATCTCGCCTTCATTATAATCATGACATTTTCAACACTTTCTATTTACACTAACATTGCAGCAAAACAAAAAAATACAAAAAAAGAATACCCCTGTATACTGGGGGGCCTTTTGTACAAATAGTGCCACTGCCAGCAACCTCCTCTAATCTATCATTCCCTTTGACTCTGCCTTTTCCTCTTCTTACTCAATTATCTATCATTTTTCTGACTAATTGGCCCATTCTCCTGCCTTTTTTTTCCAGAAAAATAAATCTTCCAAGTAATTTTTCTCCTTTGAGCTCCTCCGAAATCGGAATGTGTCAGCTGAATGCAGCGGGCAGACCAGTGAAAACTGAAAACCGGACACATACATATAGATCTATACTTCACTGATTATGGCCACATGGCCTGGGAATGCAGAAGAAAAACTTCAAGAAGAAGAATTTTTTTTAAATAATGAATTTTCCACACAAACAATTGTATCTAAAAATGTTTGCTACTGATTCGTAAGGCAAGAAGAGAAATTTCCCTTGGGGGGTTCATATAACTACTATAGTGAAAGCTTTTTTCTTCTTAAAAGTTAAATAGATTCTTTTCAGTGACGGTTTTATAGTCAATCATGTTCATAATGAATGTAGTAAGCCAAGGACAACAAATGCTCATAAACAATCAATAGTATCCATGGAACACATAAAGATAAACCTGCTCTAAATCTAATTGTGTAATTTATAGGGTCACAATCAAGCAGTTCGAATGTGGCATAAAAAGCAATCAACAAATCACACTAAGAATGTTAACCCCTTCACTGCCTGCCCAGTGACCACTAAGGGGTGTGTGATGTTATTGATGATGGCTTTTGGTTCAGACAAGTCAGGGAATATACATCTCTAGACCATTTTCTCAGATTGAGTATAACAGGTCTCTTTAAGTTTGATAAGAAAATCGATCATTTCTGTTTTTCACTGAAGGGGTTAAGAACACTGTCAACAGAATAGTTTTGCCCACCTGCAGAAAATCTGAGGCGAGGATTTCCTTGAGTTGATCCTTGGAGAGATCATGAAGGACGCTGGAGTGGGCCACCTGCAAGAACTCTTCAGTGAGGTAGTGCTGAGCCTGGCGGGACACCCAATGGGACCCATGGGCCTCGCGGCCCCAGCCCAGCACCCCTACCACGTTGTCCACACACAGGTTGTCCACCATCACGTCCTCACAGCCTGCACAGGTCACAGTCACTGATTAGAGCCTGGGAGGTCATCATATCAATGTTTGCAAACACATCCTAAGTCTACGACAATCCTTTCTATCAGTATCACTGTATCTGTATCAAACATTTATTATATGATCCTTTTATTAATACAGTGTAATCAATTTCTTCACCTGAAATTTATTTTTTATCTAGCTGCAGTTCTAGGTGCCCATTCATTTTCTTTTTAAGTAAAAAATTATCAAAGTGCATTTAATCTTAACAACTGATAAATTTTCTGTAAAAACAATCCATGATATTACTAAATATTACAAAGCTTTTCTAACATTTCAGGCATGCATCTGTTTTATTTTTTGTCAAGTGTTTTAGAGAGAGAGAGAGAGAGAGAGAGAGAGAGAGAGAGAGAGAGAGAGAGAGAGAGAGAGAGAGAGAGAGAGAGAGAGAGAGAGAGAGAGAGAGAGAGAGAGAGAGAGAGAGAGAGAGAGAGAGAGAGAGAGAGAGAGAGAGATATTTTACGTCTTTAGTCAAGTGTTTTAAAAATAATGTTTGTTTTATATAATGTGACTGACCTTGAGCAAGAACTTGAAAGTCGAGAAACTGTCCAATCTGGAAGACCTCCATGGCCTCGTCCACCATGGTCATGTGACACTTGCCCGTGGACACCATGGCCTGAATCTCACTCAGACTGCACATGCTGGTCGACCCTCGCATCACACTGGACATGTCCACAACGTCATGATACAGTGCGCCCAGTATCACACGAGCGTAGCGGCGAGGGATCACACTTTCGTCAAGCACAATGCGGCAAGGCGCTCTCAAGGCTCTTTCCGTTGCTTCTTCCCCCGATTTGGCTCGTCGGTTTATGAGATTCCTGAAGAAAGGGGACCGAGCAGCGAGAATGGCTTTGTGACACGGAAACTCGTATTTCGAAGTCCTTGTCCCTTGTGACGTGCCTTCCCCTTGGCTAGCTGATAATCCATCAGAGTGATCTTCATTAGCAAAAACCAACAAGGCATCACTGTAATCGCTACTGTCCAGCAAAGACTTCAGGTCATGCTCTAGAGCATTAGGCACTCCAAACTCACTGGCCAGACGGGCCAAAATCTCACTGTTCTCTAAATGCAGATCTTTTGTGTTGAGCTCATCGGTGTAGAGGTAGCGCAGGAGTGCAGAAAACAATGGTAAATCTACACCAGGGGTTTTCAATTTGATGGGCACCTGTGCCCCAAAGTCAACATATCGAGACAGCACATTCTTGAAATAGGGACTACGAGATGCAAGAATCGAACGGTGAGCTGGAAAACAAGTTCCTTTATAAATTAGGTCCACGTCTGTACAAAACTTACAGTCATAGAGGGCTGACAAGTCTTGTCGCAAAGTACGAGCCATGGGACGGGCAAAGTTAGCTGCAACATAGAGCTCCTTCAGAGCGGCAGATGCTTCATACTCCTGGACCAGACCACTTACGTCTCTGACAGACCACGATGAGATCATTTCCCTCATGGCTTTGGCGTAATCCTGAGAGCGACTGTGTCGGCGCATGCGAATCAGCTTTTTACGCAGAGTAGCAAACTTGGACGCCTTTTTCTTCTTTTCCCGCATGGCCACTTCTGTGTCGGGTGTCCCGTAGCCCTGGTAAAGACGAGTCAGGGCTGATCGAGAGCCTGACTGTGAACGGTCAGGGAGGGAAGTATTGGCACCCATGCTTTACTGTTTAGGTGCAATTTGAAATTCTCCTTGTCAGTGTCAAATCATCACGCCTATACGTAATACTGTCACCTGAAATGAAAAAAAAAGTACTTTCAAAAATACAAATTATCTATATATATATATTATAAGAGAGGGAGAGAGAGAGAGAGAGAGAGAGAGAGAGAGAGAGAGAGAGAGAGAGAGAGAGAGAGAGAGAGAGAGAGAGAGAGAGAGAGAGAGAGAGAGAGAGAGAGAGAATGAATGAACTAATGAATGTTATTAAATTATAGAGGGTAATAGAATATGCAATAACAATTAACATGGTTTTTTTACATCCAGCCCTCTGGAAAAAAACATATAATATAAAATGAAAAATGAAAAAGAGCACACACAAAGTAACATAAAGCATGCAAAATACAACCTCATGTTAGAATGTAGTAACACAATTTTTTAAAAACAACAAAATCAAACCTAATGTTATCAACTATATAATATACTCATTTTTAACATGCAAAATTTAAGAAGCACAAACACATGGAAAAATAAAATCTAATCCTACTTTACATACTCATCTTTAACATGCACAAGAGAGAGAGAGAGAGAGAGAGAGAGAGAGAGAGAGAGAGAGAGAGAGAGAGAGAGAGAGAGAGAGAGAGAGAGAGAGAGAGAGAGAGAGAGAGAGAGAGAGAGAGAGAGAGAGAGAGAGAGAGAGAGAGAGAGAGAGAGAGAGAGAGAGAGAGAGAGAGAGAGAGAGAGAGAGAGAGAGAGAGAGAGAGAGAGAGAGAGAGAGAGAGAGAGAGAGAGAGAGAGAGAGAGAGAGAGAGAGAGAGAGAGAGAGAGAGAGAGAGAGAGAGAGAGAGAGAGAGAGAGAGAGAGAGAGAGAGAGAGAGAGAGAGAGAGAGAGAGAGAGAGAGAGAGAGAGAGAGAGAGAGAGAGAGAGAGAGAGAGAGAGAGAGAGAGAGAGAGAGAGAGAGAGAGAGAGAGAGAGAGAGAGAGAGAGAGAGAGAGAGAGAGAGAGAGAGAGAGAGCGCAATATTTTCAACCGTTCTCTGTCAAGTGGCTTAGTCCCTGATGATTTTAAAAACGCAATTGTGAATACTCTCTTGAAAAAATCTACTCTAAATCCAGATTAATTTTAAAAAAATATCGGCCAATCTCTAACCTTCCCTTCTTGTCAAAAATCTTAGTTCATCAGTTATCTCAGCACCTTGTTAGGAACAATCTTCTCAGTCCCCATCAATCTGCTTACCGTGTTGGATACAGTACTGAAACAGTTCCTTTAAGTCACTGACTGAATATTAGTATTACTTTATTAGTATCTTAAATGACATTCTGACTTCCCTTGACGACGACAACATATCTGTTCTCCTTCTTGATTTATCAGTGCTCAGCATTTGACACGATAGACCACGACATTCTACTGACACGTTTCATAACTGACTTTGGCATTTGTGGCACCGTACTAAACTGGATTAAATTACATCTCTCCATGATAGAAAGCAATTTGTTCTCATTGAAAACATGCAGTCATCTAAAATGTCTCTTGACTTTGCCGTTCCTCAGGGATCAGTACTTGGGCCTGTACTTTTTATTATGTACACAACACCATTGTCCAAGATAATTAAATAATAGACATTCTGTTCAGCATTAAATTTTCGCCAACGACACCCAGCTTAAACATTCTGACATTCATAAAAACTACCACCAACTTGTCCAAACACTTGAAGACTGTGTTTCTGACATCAAACATTGGATGTCAACCAACAAATTTAAGTTAAATGATGATAAAACAGAGGCTATCTGG
>JAGGCT020001325.1:27500-50000 GCA_017654935.2 Phymorhynchus buccinoides
GTATTACTATTCAAATCGATGAAGGCGGATGATTCATATCTTAAAGAAGAAGAAGAATAACCTTCCAACCGAAGCAGTAAATGCATCATCACTAAATGCATTCAAGAACTCATTAGATCGATATTTTCAGAATATTGTGTATTCAGTAAATTTAAACAAATTAGATAAATAAAGCACGACTGCCTATAAAGCCATAATATGATATGATATGATATTGTAGCAGACTGTCACTAGCCACTCTCAAATCAAACGTAGCAGACTAACCAAAATCAACCAAAGCTTAACTATGTACAAAACAATCCCCAAACAATAACAATATTTCAACATATACAGCAATCCATTTTCATAAAGATGTTGTAAACTATTGATTAAAGTCAAGTATTTCTGGTTCCTTAAAGCTTAATACTTACTACAACCAGAATAATAACTTGATTGAAAATAAAGCTTAGCACTTGTCGATCTCCATTTTGATGTTAAAGTGCACACCTAATTGTTGGATTCGCTGTACAATATGCACATGCATGCTTTCAATGTCTATTTTTTGATTAAACAATTAAACGCCAAAATTAATTAAAATGTTATAGTAAACATTTACCACTAGCATAAAAAATATTTGTTTATTTCTAGCTGTCTGAAATATGTACACAATTTATAGCATTAGACCGCTGTCCAAACCACCTTTTCTTAGAAGGTCATTTTAGTGGCTACAAATTTATTATTATTTTTAATTGTAAGCGTTCATCCTTTGTTCTATTTGATATTGAATGTAGGAATTCATAGAATGAAATAAAAAAAATAAAAAAATAATCTCTATATAGAAATACATTTTCAACTGCCAGCCCCACCGTGTCATGAGAAATAAGTACCTCCCATGAAATAAGTGCCCTTCGCATGCGAACTATAACCATCCTAACCCTTCTTCTGCCAATGAAAACTACCACTACCACTAACTATCTCCTAACCCTAACCCTAACACACACACACACATATGCATGCGCATGCACACACACGCATATATACATGCACGTACACACACACACACACATACACACACACGCACACACACACGCACTCTCTCCCACACATACACCAGCTTCACACAGTATGAATATGTAAGTACACCAAGCACTAGGTCACACAGAAACCCAGACTTTTTTTTTTATCAACGGGAAAAAGCCGACCTAAAAAAAAAAAAAAAAAAAAAGGGGGGGGGGTAGGAAAAAGGGGGAAAGGGGAGGGGAGAAAAAAGGAACAAAGAAAAAAGGAGGAAAGGAAGGAAAAAAATAAAAGAAAGGGTTAAAAATGAAGGCGGAAGTGGTGGTGGGTTGCATGATGAGTGAGCAAGATAGCGGAGAGCGGATGAATGATTGGGTGTGGTGTGAGAGTTACATATTTGTTTAACGTAAATTTATGTTTCATACTATTATTTAATATTTTTATTTTACACGGTGGAAGACAAGTTTCCATGTGCGTTGTACAATGCCAATGGACAATAAAGAAACTTATGACTTATGACTTATAGCATAGCATAAATGGCACTATAGGCTATTTTGTTTAGCCTTTTGCCCTCTAAATATGTTTTTTGATTTTTATTTGGTTTGGCTTCATTCACTGATGACTACTAAGGCATCTGTGTTTTATTCCTTTAAATCTGTATATTAACTGAATACATTTTGTTTTGGAAAAACTTGTCTATGATATTTTTGAATGAATTTAATGACTTTGCATTAACTGCTTCATCGGGAAGGTTATTCCATGCATTTATTACTCTATTATTAAAAAAGTTTTGTGCTAGTCTGGTGTTAGTATCTTTTTTGTACAGCTTAAAGTTATGGCCACGGGTTCTATCACCCTCACAAAGAGTTAGTAGGCTGTTAGTAGTGGAATAATCGTATAAATGGTGACATATTTTATAAACTTCAATCATATCACCCCTGAGCCTTCTATACTCTAGGCTAGGTATCCGCAGATAAATAAGTCTTTCCTCATAGGTCATATCATTTGTACCAACAATCTTTTTTGTAAACCTCCTCTGAACTCCCTCTAGCATATCAATGTGTTTTCTCAAATGTGGATACCATACAGGATTTCCATACTCTAACATAGGTCTCACCAAAGCCTTAAATAAAGGAATCATTATAACTTTTGATTTGTTAGTAATAATGCTAACAAGCAGACCAGACATCCTGTTGGCTTTTAATACAATATTATTTATGTGAGGTTCGAAAGTCAAGCCCGGGTCCACAAACACCCCAAGATCTTTCTCAACATCTGTAGGTTCCAGCACCCGTTTATCTTCATTATTTTTCATATAATATGTATGCTTGGGATTATTTTTACCAAGGTGCATAACCTTACACTTTTGACTATTAAATTTCATGAGCCAAGTATCAGCCCATGTAACTAAGTTATCAATGCACATTTGAACTCTTTTTCTTGATTCATCATTGTTTTCTACATTATTGTATGCCTTAGTGTCATCAGCAAAGATCTTCATATTACAGTCTACACAAGTTGGTAAATCATTTATAAAGTACAGGAATAAAGTGGGACCCAGGACACTACCCTGTGGGACCCCACTAGTGACATCTACCTTTTTAGAACTAAATCCATTTATAGTTACATATTGTGTGCGCTCGCTCAAAAAATCCCTGATCCACCCCAACAGTCTTCCGCCCACGCCATAACCCGCCAGCTTCAAAATAAGTTTGGAATGTGAAACAGTATCGAACGCCTTCTGAAAATCTAGGTAAACGGCGTCCACTGGCCTACCTTCCTCCAGGGAGCCTATCCAGTCTCCCAAGGTGACTAACAGCTGTGTGACACAAGATCGTCCCCGGGTAAAACCAAATTGGTCTTTAGATAAAATATCATTCTCAATTAAATGATCACACAGTGCGTCACGGATAAAACCTTCAAAAAGTTTACAAACGATGGAGGTAAGGCTCACTGGGCGGTAGTTCCCAGGACTACTCTTATCGCCCTTTTTAAATATTGGTGTAACTTGAGCTACTTTCCAGCTAGTAGGTAATTTGCCTACTAGTACAGATTTATTAAATAAAAATGTTAGAGGCCACGCCAACTGGCTAGACAACTCCCTGAGGACTCTAGGATGTATTTCGTCAGGTCCAGGTGATTTATCTATTTTTAAGGACTGTAGTGCTTTCAGCATTTGCTCCTGACCAATTGTGACTGAGTTAATCACTGAATTATAACTTGCTTTAAAAATTGGCAAACTATTTGCTGGGTCTGTTATAAAAACACTACCAAAAAACTCATTTAAGACTATTGCCTTATCCATATCTGTTTCAGTATAAGTCCCATCTTTTTGCCTTAATTTTGAAATTTGTTCTCTAGGTTTAGTCTTGTCAGATACATATTTAAAAAATACTTTAGGATTATTTTTGGCTTCCTGAGCCAAAAGAGATTCTCTTTCCTTTACATGCTTTCTGGTAGCTTGTCTAACCTAGTTTCGGGCCCTGGCATAGAAGTCCCAATTTTCCTTGGTCGGGTATTTTTTATAGGTTTTGAACGCTTTCCTTTTCTTTCTTATCTTATCAAGGATAGATGCTGGAAGAGGGTCCTTTCTGCGGGTACCCATTTGGGATACCTTAATTTTTGGTATAAATTTGTCACAAGCTTCCACAATTATCCGACTCACAATCTCCCAACACTCATCCACAGTACATTCATCCTTTAAAGTGCTGGACCAGTTGACAGATCCCACAAACTCTCTCATGCTGTCATATTTTCCCTTATTGACTAAATATTTAGTAGTAGCAGTAGTAAATCTTTTTTTTTTTACAAAATGTAAGTTAAAACATAAAACTGAATGATAAAAGAAACCCTATCCCTAGCCACGGAAAGAATCAAGAAATAGAGCAGGAGGGTGTAAATCTACATCTTTGCCGAGAAATCGATGTACAAAGCCATGCCACTTAGTTTCGTAAAATTCTAAATAATGAGGAAAGGCTACTTATTTCATGGAGTAGAATATTCTCTTCACACCGGAACATCATAGTTTAGGCTACCGGAAACAACCATAGTTGTGCGAACGTGATCTAACTGCGCTTGAACCGACAATGTCAGCCCCACTTAGAGGAGTTTCCAGAGCCCTGCAACTGGTTCATAAAACGGTTGCTCACCAAAGAGCTACTGTTATATCTGGACCACCAAAGAACCAAGTTTCGATGGCGGTAAGGCGTTTCAGTTCTGACAGTGTCTGACTTGTTTAGGTTGTCTGTTGACTGACCATCCCAAGGTCAGAATCTCTTTACTACTGTAGGATGGTTATAAAAAATTTAAAAATATTTACTTTTGGTCCAATCCTAATGAAATTTATGTCATTGGAAAGAGCCCGAGAAGACCTTTAAAATGATACCCAAATTATCAAAATCGGTCGAAAATTGAGAAAATTACGACGTTTTAAAATGATAGCTCTTTTTTTTACATGAGCTAGACGATATAAGAAAAAGTTGATCAAGGTTACTGTATCAAGGTTTGGATGAATCAAACAGCCATAACTTATTTATATTTTTACCAATAAACAAAAAATTGGTACCAAAATAAAGCTTATTCAAAGGGGCAACATCAACCCCAAACAGACAGATTAGGCCTAAGCTTTTTGTGCAACTCACAAGATCGCAACATCAACATCAACATGGCAGAAAACAACATGTCGGGCAGGCTTCGACGTAACACCTCCCGACTTGTGGAGACCTTGAGCAGCATTGAGATTCATTCTAGATGCACCAAATTGAGTGAACTTGTAGAAAAATAATTAAATGTAACTAAGTTAAGTAAGTATTTGTTTAAAAAAAGCAAGTAGTTACCGTTCAGAAATGGTAAACAAATGAACTGGACCCAAATATTGGATCGCTTGTCTCGCGATCGGCCGTCTTCGCGTAAAAAAAAGATCGTTCCCGAATGACCGGGTAGGTGTCTGCTTCCCCCCAAAAAAAAACTTGGATGGTCAGCGCCAAGAGAATAACCATCCATAAAAACAAGCAAAGGAAGTGACCGTTTGGCACATGGCCAAAATCAGGTTTTGGGATTTTGACAGGAAAAATCGCTGCGGTTTGACCTAATTCCTTATTTCCTACTCTTAGTCTTATCAATTGAATTCAATTAGTTAATCAAATAATGATTTTGGTCTTATTTTCTTCCGTTTGAGTGACCAGTCACGGTTGACCTTCTGATCCGTCTCGTATATATATATGTGTTGTGTCGCATTCTCTTGACGCATACAGACCCATGAATTGTGCACACATTCTTGGATTTCTTCACCACAGGCACAGTGTTGTGTAAGTACTGTTTCATTCTGTATGGGTCTTGGTCTTGGAGCCACATTGTGGCATTATATCAACAATAACATGGGGAGGAGAGCACACCTTAATTAGGAGCCAGAATGGTCAGCTCATTCACCGTGGGCCCTGATGAAATTTTTGTTGGGAAAAGTATTAGCCGGACCGGGAATCGAACCCGAGACCTCCCGAACACCAGACGGGTGCTCTACCAACTGAGTTATCCAGGCCGACAACACGGTTCCTGATATTAATCCTAATATCAGTCACTACACTCTTCCCCCTCCTGTTTTTCAAGGACTAATTCCTATCTCCCAAGGAATAACGGTTACCGGAGAAAACGGCCCCTACGAAAACAGCCCTACAAGTTGGAAAACGAAAACAGCCCTACTGTCATTAGTCATAGTGTCAACAACGAAAACCGCCCTACTCAAAATACGAAAACCACCCTACTCAGGCCTATCACTTTGTTGCCATGATGAAAGAGAGACAATTGTTCACGTGTATTGATACCTTTCATGAACTATCCTCACATTGCCTACCACTTTTACCTGACATGCAGTTGGACTTTCTGACTTCAATTTGAAGTTACTGCAACTATGGTTTGCGCTACATTTTGTGTGGTGTGCAAATGTCAAGTGCGACCTCATCAGCATGGCCTCCAGTCCAGATAGTCAGGAAAAAATTGAAGTCTTTACAGATACACAGTTTACTATGTAGAAAGATATTAATGAGATTAAAAACGGAAGGAAGTTAATTAGAATTTTATATATTTGAAGATTTTATTTGGAGAAAAAACAAATCTTGCATCTCATTAAAATTTACTCAACCCCTCCCCCACCCATTTCAAGCCTACAAAATACTCAGCCAAGTTCATATTTTCATATCTTTATATCATCTTAAAACAACAAATGATTATTTAATATTTAGTACCTATCTGAACATAAATCTTTGTTTTGCAAGTATTGATCTGTCTTTCTGAGTCTCTTTTTCTGAGTCTCTCTCTCTCTCTCTCTCTCTCTCTCTCTCTCTCTCTCTCTCTCTCTCTCTCCAGTCTCTCTCTCTCTCTAACTTGCCCCTTACTTTCTTGGATCTTTGTTTTGCAATCTTGAAAGAGTATTTGTCTTTCTGAGTCTCTTTTCTCTTTTTCTTTCTCTCTCTGTCTCTCTCTCTCTCTCTCTCTCTCTCTCTCTCTCTCTCTCTCTCTCTCTCTCTCTCTCTCTCTCTCTCTCTCTCTCCCCCTCTCTCTGTGCATGCATTTGTGTTTGTTGTGCTGACACTAGTAACAGTGACACACTGCTTTTAGTGTAGCACACCACAATCACACACGCACACGCACACGCACACACACACGCACACGCACACACACACACACACACACAGAAGGGCCGTTTTCGTAACTAGAACAGTAGAACTAGAAGGGCCGTTTTCGTCCCAAGTACCGAGGCCGTTTTCGTAACCAGTAGGGCCGTTTTCACCAGTCACCGGAATAACTCCGTTCCTTCCATCCAGGCTACCAAATTAACTTCTGATACCATTGATGTAATTTTTGTGGGGAAAAGTGTTAGCCGGACCGGGAATCGAACCCGAGACCTCCCGAACACCAGACGGGTGCTCTACCAACTGAGCTATCCAGGCCGACAACCCGGTCCCCGATATTAACAGGCATGGTAGACCTTCGCGAATCGCGGAAAATCCGCGAAACAGTTTGAAACAAAATTATTTAAAAATGCATTGAAATGGCGTGAAAATTTCACTCATTTATTGAATCTTCTTCCACTTTGCCCCCACTACCATGCCTGTATTAATCCTAATATCAGTCACTACAGCCCGCAAGAGAAGAAGAAGAATCTATGTTTATTACCCAGGTGGCCAGCCAGCGCCCGTTCAGCATGCTGCCAGCATGACGCCACGTCCCAGCAACCTAAACTAAAATGTGTTTGGGATTATAGGCCGCGAGGCCTAGGCTTAAGAGCCTGTCCCTACTACTACTACTACTACCACCAAAGACTGTACAGGGGAATATAAACATCCGGTCTCTTTTCCGTATATGAGTAGTGAGGACAGAAACACTGGTTATGTCCCTTTGAAACGTGACACATTTTACACATCGATAGGCCAGTTAAATTCTCCGTTCAAGTTCCAGTCCGAGTTTTTGGATAGCCTCCACTGTGAATAGTGTACACGTCCGCACTAACGGTAACTATCAGCCCGGTTCGCCGAGCTTTTAAGTAATCCATCTTACCCTTTTAGAATATCTTTGCTACTACTACTAGGGGCCTGCAGAAACAACCTTGGTGGTCAGGCTGTTCCATTCCCGGATGGTTCCAGATGGGAAAGAAGCTGTTAGTGTTACTTAATACAGAGGTCTTTGCAGGTTGGATATTGAAACAGCGCTCATTATTTATAGTTAGATAAGATGTTCCTCAGTACCGACAGGGAACTTTCTTCCCCAACATGATCCCAGAATAGAACTGCCGTCCAGAAAGTGTCATTTTTGCACAGACCTTGCCATCCTTTGAATTCCAGCGCCACCTCAACAGGACGAACACTTTAGCTCCTGGAAGAGAGCACTGTTGGTGCAGAGCTCTCAACCACCAAGGACTAAATTAGGGAATTAGACTAATAAAGTAATATAGAAGTAATAATTATAATAAATGAAACTTATATAACACTGTTCAATGGTATGCCATCCTCACAGCGCTTTACAAAGATAAAATAAAAAAGCTATTACACCCACTCATGCATACCCCCCACCCCCCATACAGGGAGGTAGTTATTATTTTCTAGTCACAGACAGACTTGTTTCTGTGAAATTCAAGCTTTTTTCACCTGGAGAGTGTGTCGCTGGGAGCACAGCTTCACCCATTTTTTTATATATAATTTTAATTGGGTGAGGAGAGGGCTAGCACACTAGGGAAACCTAGCAGTCAATTTGATCATTCATATCTTCTGTCTTTTTACACGAAATGCTTTCTAAAATATTTCCTCCAGACTTGCTAGGCCTACTATTTTTTAGTTAGGCACATATCGGCAGCGTGACGCATCTGCACTCATAATTGACAGGAACCTGTTTGAGTGATCGAAAAAGAAGAAGATCATTCATATCAGGCAGCAGGATTTCTCCCTACTCTTGCCGACTTTTAACTGTGGTGGGATTTTTATGTGCTTAAAGTGCATGGGTCAGACTTGCTCAAAGTCCCTATCCGAAGGACTCCACGCTCAGTTCATTTTTCCTGTCGAGCTTGAAAGAAAGGGTTAGGCTGGGATTCGAACCCGGGTCACTTGCACATTGAAATTGGCAGGCAAACGTCTTAACCACTCTGCCACCTTCCTTCGAAATGCCTCATGTAGAAAAGTACAAGACTGTCATGAATTTCCAAGCCGTAAATATTATTGAGCTCTAAATCTTAGACTGAAGGTTCCCCATTTCTACCCCCCCCCCCCCCCCCCCCCCCCGCCCCCCACCCCCCCCCCCCCCCCCCCCCCCCCCCCCCCTCCTCTTTTTCTGCTTTTTTAAATTTTATGGTCATGTCCCAAAGTTCAAAGTGTGTAGGTTCCCATTTCCTCCCCTCTGCTTCCTTCTCTTTTTCTGCTGCTTTTTCTATGGTCACATCCCCAAGTCAAAAGTGTGTACATTTATTTCTATGAATAGAAGTTCTTTGCCACCAATAAAGACGAAGAAGGAAATATTTGATTACACAGAAATTGATAGTTGTTCTCCAGAACATGACTTGAGTGATGCAACAAAGGCATAACCGCAGAATGCAAACAGTAATTTAAAGGTTTTTTTTATGCTACTCATCTCCGAGTCTGAGACATTTAAAAAAAAAATGACTGTGCTGCTTTTGTGTTGCAGGAGAAAACAGCCCTTGGACTGGTGATGGTGATTGCGGTGTGTGCCCCTTCCGCCTACATCCTGGCCAACCTGAACAACTACCGTGGTGGGGAGGTCGACCAGTGAAATGGCCTTCGCTGCACTTTGTGATCTTGTGATGGAACTGAATGCATGATCTAGACAGTTTTTAATAAGTGTTTATCCATCATCAGCCAGATCAGACTTTTCTCACAGCTTTTTGTTGTTGTGTGTGTTAACTAAGTAAACCCTTCAAAGTTCAAAGTTAGCGTTAGAAAAACAGGGAATGGCCTTCACAAAACATCTGGTCATCTTGTAACATGAGAAAATTAATGCAGAAATAAATGAAGACGGATTTCAGTCTGCAGAGCGTACATTGAGTTGTTTGTTTTGCTTCAATGATAATGAAAAATGTAACTCGTTCTTGAAATTTTAGGTTGCCTGATCAGTGATAAGTGTCATTTGCCTGATGTGGCGGAGTTTTAATTACTTGTTACTGAAGACCAGTAAGGGTCTATTGTTTTGATAGGTGTTGTCTAGAAGTAGAATGATTGATTGGTTTGATGTCACTTTTTTTTGGGGGAAAGTGGGATTGATGACACTAACCAATGAAAGTAAATAAAGTTGTCATCATTCATAGACAATCTCTACTTGTTGAATTGGTTTGCCTTGAGATAAAGTACTTGTCAAAGTCTCCTCAATTTATCAATCATTTCAGTCACACATATTATGCACAAGCACACACACATAGGCATGAACACACACATGCACACAAACTTATAAAATTGAGACATACTTATTACTAAAGTTAGCATGCTTGCACGTGCTCGCACAAACACACACACAGCAAGCAATTTGTAGCTTGATTTGGTTGTAGAGTGAAATAGAAATAAATCGCCATGCGCAAAACATAGAGATGTAAGTCGAAAGGCATCACTTCTCATGAGGAATGGAAAACTCGACATTTCGGTCACTTCAGGTCAATTGCATCATCTATTTTTTGTCAGTTAGTGTCACCATTGGTGTTATATTTTTGCAAATTGTTTTCTTACACTGACGCAGCTTGTCTTGATCACTTGGTAAGTCCAACACATCGAAGTTGACCAACTTAGACTTACGTCTCTATGTTTTGCGCAGGGCGAAATTATGATCGACGTTTTAAGGCAAATCAAAGTTGTTTCCTTGTAGAACTTTCAACTTGGCGCAACATTCATTCACATACACACTTATAAGAAGTCTACACAAAGGGTTTGTGAAGCAAAAGCATTTTTATTAGGAATCTCTTCTCAGCATGCTACAAATGAATGACTGCAGTGCAAAAGGATTTTAAATCATTAGTAAAGATCATAGGTGCTAAATATTATCTCCTGTTAGGTAGGTCATTAGTACTGAATATAATGTCCGGTTTCAAGTCACAGAGAAATTATCATGTGTTGACGAGTTTAAAGCTTGTGGGCCTTTTTTAAAAAAAACACTGGTAAAGGTAAAGATGTGCCACCCCCCATGCATTTCTCGGTTAATTGTATTTTTCCGTTTTTGCCTTTCTGACCATACATAAAGCTGTATTTTAGGAACATTTTTAGCTAATTACCTTTTTGGAATACTAACCCTAACCCTACCCCTAAACCTAACCCTACCCCCCACTATGTACTGCAGTACACCGCGATTTGTCACAGTTGTGGTTCGTTGCGTTTTTCCGTCTTATACGGTGGGGGGTAGGGTTAGGGCTAGGGTTAGGGTTAGTATTCCAAAAAGGTTATTAGCTAAAAATGTTCCTAAAATACAGCTTTATGTATGGTAAGAAAGGCAATAACGGAAAAATACAATTAACCGAGATAGGTAGGGGGGGTGGCACATCTTGACCTTTACCAAAACACTTTTACAACCATCGTAGTGTTTGATTGTATAAAGAACTATTTTCATAACATGAACATTACAGAAGATGACAATATAGTTGTATACCTGCTATAGCCAAATGCGCAGTGCTGCCAATTTTCATTTTGCATAAAAAGACGAGCTGTTACGCAGTCTAACACACTATGTATTTCAAGTAATAAACTGTATTGATGAATAAATACATTCTGTATTTGTGGTGTAAACTATATTCATTAGCTGCCGGAGGTGTAAATAATAATTGTTAATTAAAAATTATTTTTCAAACAATATAAAGGAAAAGAATTAAGCTTACTCATTTTAACTTTTCTAAATATAAAGGAAAAAAATTAAGCTTACTCATTTTAACTTTTCTAGCGCCAAGTATTTTCTGTTCTTTGTAACCTCTTCCAAGTTATTTTTCGAGATAACTAAAAGCGATCACCTACTTTACTAAATGCGTTAAATTAACGAAAATGCACTGATATAAGCTCTAAAAATAGACCACCGCGTGGAAGGTGTTTACTGGTGCCCATCTGCGATGCTGGCAATGACATAAGGACAGCATCATGGCACACATCTGCGCCCATGGCAGTGAGAGAGTTAATATATAATGTTTTAAAAATTAAAACGATTCTTGGCTTGCACTTATTAAGAGTTCAAGCGTTCTCAGCAATAGACCTTTGAGATCAAATGTTCACCATTAACAAAGTTTAACATTATGAAATTAGATGCTTCGCTGTCTACAATGCCCTGTTTTCTAATCTAATACAAGATGCAAAAAAGATATATTCCACTTCAGCATGTTGGTCATTGTGTTTTTGAGCAAGCCTGACGAGTCCCTTAACCCCATCCCTCGTTCAACAACAAAAAATAGTAAATATAATGAATACCAATGAAATGAGTCAATGAAATTGAAAAGATTACAACACAGCTGCCCCATAATAAAGCTCAGGCATTTGTCAATTCAAATATATTTTTACCCCACTTTTTCCGCTTTACTACAGCTTTTTGGCTCACTCATGTTAACAAAGTGAGTCTTATGTTCTTATTGTTTGGTTGTGTGTATGTATGTAGTCTGTGGTCAAAACTTTATAACACATGCCCTTAAACCCGCGACCGGACTATAAAAGAGGGGAGGCGCTAAGCGCGCGCCACATTTGAATCACAGCTGGCGAGAAAGACGGTTGGCCCTTCTTTGCCCTGTTGTGCGAGTTACCGCGAGGCAGAGCTTTTCTGACGAGCAAGACCCGATCCCTGGGATCGGTTGTTTTTCCTTTAACTACGCATGCACTCTTCTAAAAAAAAATCCTTGAACATTGTAATTTTCTTGGAAACTACAAATAATAGCACAACCAAACTTTGCAAGGTGATAAATACCATCATTGTTTTCAATCATTGAATCAATGACTCCATTTATTAAAAATTAGCCAGTGATTAGTAGAAAGTACCTGTGAACCGAAGTCATTGCTTTAGCATATAACGTTACTAGTGGCCTGTCACAGTAAGAGCCAGAATAGGGTAGTTTGTAAGTCATTGACCTCTAAGTGAACGACACAGGGTCGCTTCCCAGCATCGGCACAAATTTTTTTCCGATTGTTATTCTTCTTTTGTAATGCAAAGTGAGTGAGCCTTGAAGGCTTTGCCTTTTAGTTGAAACTATTCAGAGATACTACCACAATGAACCAGATTGCTACTGTATGCAGTTCTATGGGTTGAAACTATTCAGATACTATCACAATTGAACCAGATTGCTACTGTATGCAGTTCTATGGGTTGAAACTATTCAGATACTATCACAATTGAACCAGATTGCTACTGTATGCAGTTCTATGGGTTGAAACTATTCAGATACTATCACAATTGAACCAGATTGCTACTGTATGCAGTTCTATGGGTTGAAACTATTCAGATACTATCACAATTGAACCAGATTGCTACTGTATGCAGTTCTATGGGTTGAAACTATTCAGAGATACTATCACAATTGAACCAGATTGCTACTGTATGCAGTTCTATGGGTTGAAACTATTCAGATACTATCACAATTGAACCAGATTGCTACTGTATGCAGTTCTATGGGTTGAAACTATTCAGATACTACCACAATTGAACCAGATTGCTACTGTATGCAGTTCTATGGGTTGAAACTATTCAGATACTATCACAATTGAACCAGATTGCTACTGTATGCAGTTCTATGGGTTGAAACTATTCAGATACTATCACAATTGAACCAGATTGCTACTGTATGCAGTTCTATGGGTTGAAACTATTCAGATACTATCACAATTGAACCAGATTGCTACTGTATGCAGTTCTATGGGTTGAAACTATTCAGATACTATCACAATTGAACCAGATTGCTACTGTATGCAGTTCTGTGGGTTGAAACTATTAAGATACTACCACAATTGAACCAGATTGCTACTGTATGCAGTTCTATGGGTTGAAACTATTCAGATACTACCACCTTCAAAGAATGACACTACGCAAAAAGTACCATTGACTGCAAACCCAAACATACCACAAACATGATGGTGCCACAATAAATTAAACACTAAAGACCATCAATGACAGAATGAATAATAAATGTTGACAATTATCACAACAAATATTGTTGAAATAAAAACATTGAAAGGACTTCATAGAAAAGATAGGGGATAGCTAATAGACTTAAGCTCATGTGTACACAGTATGCAATGATTTTATCAATTACACAGAAAAACAAAAAGGGTGGGCCAGCTACAACCAATAAACTCATTCCAATGCAAAACAAGTAGAAAAAGAGTACATGTATTTGAAAGGATAGAGAAATGGGTTCCAAAAACAGTTTCCAGCACACAGTAAATAAAACGTAAACTGACAATAAGATCAAATTCTTCACACAAGCAACCAAAATATGTTTCTCCAAATTCATAAAAACCCTGCTCAGTTTCATTATTAACAGCAAAACAATGCGTTATACAATATCAAACACAACCATGCAACTGTATTCTATTACTTTTCCTATTGTGCATCATTGAAAAAAATCAAATAATTTTCTATGTCATGACATGGAGATAACTACAAAATCTTCACTTATCAAGCACCACAGGATATCAGTTGCAACAAATCATTAAAAATAATTTCTAAAGCCCCTCCATAGCACTAACCTTCTTCCTAGGTCAAATAAGAATGCTTGCAACAATAACCAGTGATGTCCCGAGACCCCGGTCATAAGACGTTGACCTACTAACATTGAAAATGTCCTATTGTGTTCTCCCCTGTCAGGACAAATGTCTGATTACATTTTTAACACTGGCACGCTTTGTCTTATTTCTTGATTTCTGCAAGAGCCAGGACATTGTTCTATTGATTTTTCTTGTCTCAGGACAGTTTTGTCTTATCACTTTTTGATCCTCGTGACATCACTGCATATCAGCCAATCTGAAACTTGTTACACCGTTTAATTTGTAGGACATACATGGATGCTTCTCTGCTGGCTTGAATCAAAATTAAGCTTTTTTTTTTCTTACAATGGCTTCTGCCTGCTAATGAGGTTTTCAAAAATTAGGGAGCAACTTCCCTTTCTCGCCTATCTATTGGCCACTGCAATGACCACCTTTTGTAAGAGTGAATGCCCTTGGTGGGTGGGGGAAGATGCTTGAGTACTTATAACTCTCACCAAAACCCTATTTGAGGGATGGCTGCAATGCCCTTTTGGATACTGACCAACAGGGGATCAACTCTTGCCGTCAAGGGCGTTAATAACCCTAGTTGCAGTGGCCAATATTTGTGTCCCTATCACCACTTGCCCAAGTTGCGCTTTAAATGCTGTCCCCGTGCCCCTTCGGGGACAGGGCATCCCCTGAATCCCTGCCTTTCAGGTTTCCAGGGTTTTGTGGAAGCACAAAGGATATCGGATTACATTTTGTAAACAATTTTTTAAAGGGTCATACTAAAATAGCAAACAAAGTAGTATTACCCTATGGAAAACCAGTGACTATCCTATGATCCTTTCTATTTTTCTTGGTAAATATTTATCAGGTTTTCTTGTTTTTGTCCTCCCCCCAAAAAAAACCTGCTGAAGATCAGGAAACAAATGTTAATAAGTAACAATATTTTCTCTTGCTGCTTGTACTGAAAACTAAAATCCACAACAGGTCCAATAAAGGCTTAGCTTAGCTTTAAAAGACCGACACAAGATGAGTACATTTAAACACAAACATTGCTATTTCCAAACAAACAAAAAGAGAAAGCATATGGGTGTCAAAATGGGAGAAGATACACGTGAGAAACAAAATTGCGCAAGTTTTGCTGTAATACCCCAAAAATATGGTGAATAAATGTCAAAATATCACAACCAAGACCCACAAAAACTTTACTCTTCAAACATTTTATAAACAAAATAACAGTTTGGTCCAAAGAAACTTGTGCAAAAATGTAGTGTAAATAATGAAAAGGAAAGAGAAGAGGTGTAGCAACAAAAAAAGTTAAACATAAAAGCACAACATTGGCCAATGAGCAATGCCTAACATTACTTGATATGTTAACGAAATTCATATGATAAAACAATTGCATTAAATCAATGGACACGCTCAAAAACAAAAGCAGTAAACAAAGCATGAAATTTTCCAGTTTCAATTGTTAAGAAAAATATGTAGAGAAACTTCTTGTTTTCATACCAAAAAAAAGAATAGGTGTGCATGGTTGTAAAATATGTCAAATAAACTAAAGCATGTGTTCAAGACATTTGGAAATCCACGTCATCACAAACATTTCTGAATTGTCACAACACTAACTAAACATTGTATGTACAGAAACCAAAGTCTGCTCGCTGCTAAATACCCAAATCCTCTGAAAACCAATCAACAGAAAACATCACTTCAAGTTCAATATAACGACAATAAAAAAAAAAGAGATAAAAGGATTCAAAACAAAAGTATCGGAGTTAGCAAAATACAATAGATCCAGAAATGCATTTACTGGTTATACAACAATCAACAGAAAACATCACTTCAAGTTCAATATAACGATAATAAAAAAAGAGATAAAAGGATTCAAAACAAAAGTATCAGAGTTAGCAAAATACAATAGATCCAGAAATGCATTTACTGGTTATACAACAAAGAAACAATAATCTTATCCATGTAGCAGATTTCCTGAGATAACCACTTAACCCTTTCGCCGCCAGCCATTTTTTAGCAAAACAATTCCATTAAGCTTACCTGGGTAGAGAAAAAAATCTGTCATAATACTGGGGATTCCTCTGTGACATATTTAAAGTAAGGCCTATCCTTACCTTCCCTTAACGAATCCAGAATTCTGATCGCTTCTCAGCCTTTTGGCTAAGACAGTGATTCAGGAACATAATTTTTTTGTATATACCATGGTTGGTTTGTTCAGCCCGTCGTACATGGCGAAAGCCGATACGCGACGTTAAACTGAACTTCCACCCTTACCTTCCCAAAATAAGAGAACAGGGTCTTTGGATAACAGACCTTGATTTGATACCTTTTAGTGACGTGTGTTAAATTAAAAAAAATTAAATCCAATTTTTTGGGGGACAACTGGAGATTTTTTTTTTAAAGATGAAATTTTCTGCATGGCAAGGCTACTTTATAGCAAGAAAAAAAATCAAGCAACTGCCTTCACTTGTTAATAAAAAAGGAATTGTTCACACCATTCAAAAAGCTTGCATTGATTCAACAGCAATGTAAAGAGATTTGGACACAGTGATTCTCCCAGGGGGAGTCTTTGGTACAAATAGTTCCCCCACATTCTGGAAGTTGTGTGCTTGTAACTTCCTCTAATCTATCACCCTCTTTGACCCCGCCTTTTCCCTTTGCTTACTGTCATCTACTATCTCTCTGCCTTATTGGTCCATTCTCCTGCCTTTGTTCTAGAAACTCTTACAAAGATTTTCTTCAGCTGAAGACGGAAATGTTGGGCCTGTTGCTTTCTTAGGTGCATAACGCAAGGGTGAAACCTGGGAAAAGATGGGTGCTTTCATCCATGATAACGGCAGCATGATGCATCTGCACTCAAATGACAGGAGACTGAGTGAACAAAGAAGTCAGTGGTGTTTCGTGTAGCAGATAGGCAAGTTTCAACAAGATATCATTTTTATGCATATTTTATCACCTTGTAAATGTCTACTTTAAAGATTGAAGTAGTGAGCTAGGAGAGAAGATAGTGAAAATAAAATGGGAAACTATTAAAGGGATACAACCCCGCCACCAAAACTGCCTATAACAACCTCGCCTAGCTCTGTATGAATAAAAAGCACAGAGGAACAAACTCTGAAACATCCTTTAAAAAGGAAGCTAAAGATATGCCCATATGCTCCTCACCCACACAGAAAACGGCAAACTAAGGTAGAGGGAACTGTGAACAAACAAATCGACATTAATTCCAGAATTGGCATAGCCTTCTATATCTTGAATATGTTGCACATGAACAACACAACACAGAAAACTGGAATAAAAATGATCACTGCATTTTCATCTGAACCTTTATAGTGGTCAAACCAAGAGAAAGACTAGAAACGCAATGAGATCATGTGCACTGCAAGATACAGAAATATTTCTTCAAAGTCAGTCTGAAAAACCCCCCATTATCTTCAACAGTTATATAACCTTAATTTGTTTGAAACAAATATAACACCCACATAATGTTAACAATTATCTTTGATTGCATATAAGTCAAATAATTAAAAGCAAGCAAAAATTTTATGAAAAGGTACTGGTGCATAATGCTGAAAACTATCAAATTCATCCCCCTGTTTCACCCAATTTTTTACTTTTTGTTTTTGTTTTTTGCTGCTGATCAAACCATAAAGTATTGAAAAACACTGCAGAGGCACAATGTAAGTTTGCCACACTAAGTGCTTCATGGTTGTTTTTTTAATTGTTAAGTGTTAACTGCAAAGAAATCAAAGATTCCCCAAATGTTGAGCATCCATCGAAGGTTTTTTTCAACAAAAAGGTAATTAAAGTGTTACAGGTATCTTCAAGAAGATGTGTACATTTTGTATCCATCTCATATAACATGTACACCAGTGACAATGCACAGCAGTGCACAAGTAGAGATGTGTATGGCAAGACACCACAATCACTAAACCACAAATATTTACTGCAAGTGCAAGCAAATCCATAAAAGCTGAATTAAGACAAATACTATAAGACAAATAAACCACAAAATTAAAATTTAGAAACATGATGAATTGCTGAAAATATGAGAAAGTATAAAAGGAAGATATGACGGCAATATACTGTTTCACAAATAAAGTTGCTGATACATGAAATACGGAACAAGAATGTTCAAAGCCAAACAAAAATGTCTAAGCTAATCAGTAATGCCACAGAAGTGTTCCACTTAATGTCAAACTCTATTTACAGATGCTGGAAGCTTTTTTTTGCCAACTGGTTAACTTGTATGATCGCTGGTTCAAAATGATATTACTTAAAGTTCTATTCTTCATTTCCACATCACTAATCTATTTTCTTTTGCCATTGCAAAGCAAAAAATCATGTCCAGAGACACTACAATGAGATAAAACATGATGCTCTTTTACATTGATCTTGTACATTTTTTCTTCTTTTTCCCTTTTAAACCGGAAAAACAGCTGGAAAATTATCCAGGAAAGTAATTCATGTCATGTCTTTTTGCTTCATCCTAACAATATACACAAGCTTCTAATTACACATTCCAGAATAAATAGTGTGGGGAAAAGTGACAAAAGCATGCATAAGTAAACATAATCTAAACACACCAGACAGCTACTGACAGATTAAACAAACCAAAAAGCAAATAAAATGTTAAAAAAAATTCTGGGTCAATCACACAGAATTACTTCAGCCGAAATAAAATTGTAACCAGCAACATATTCCCTGCTCTCCCTCATCACAGAACACATCTCAGTCATTCAGGCAAATGCGCACATCAGGTTTATAGCAAAAAAGGCAAAGATTCCTCGCATGAAACAAAACATACCCTTTTAAAGATGGAAACTTTAAAAAAAAATTCACTGCATACAAAAAGGAAATTTTTACATAACCACCAAAGTGTGAATAAGCAACCATAACATTTCCCTAATATTTCAGTTTTTGTTCCCCGTTAAGACATATGCCAATCCATTGCATAAAAACTAAACCTACCAACTAACTTATACGCCAGTCATGAGATTCCTTCTTCACAAGCTGTGGACAAGCTGTCAGAACACTGGTCGTGTTGTAGCAATCCTTTGTAGTTTCCAGGAGAACTGGAGCTCTGCGTTTCACCTCACTTGTCTTTGTCTCTGTTCATGGACAGACTTTTGATGAGCCTGCGTCGCCTTACATGAGGGGTGCGCTGGCCTGTCGACGACAGTGACACTTCCAGTTCAATGCCGTTGCCCATTGTCAGCCAGCGGCACACGCCTTCCGTGTCTGAAGGATGAAACACACAAGGAAACATTTACGAGATTTCATGCAAATATACTGATAATTAGAAACAAAATGCTGTTGTCGTACCCTGGCTAAAAGACTCCAAGGATCATCCCAACAGCCGAAGCACTTGAACACTATGGTACCAATGCATCAGCTAGGGATGAGAACATTACATGTGTGACCGTTTTTGAGTACCCCGCCACATGGGCAGTCACACTCCGACTTCGGGAGAGAAACAAAATATTTTTTAGAACACTTTTTAAAATTTATCAAATAGAATAATTTTCTTTTTTACACCTTGATAACAGCAAGCAGCAATTCATTAAGCTTATCATTAAATCAAAACAGGTAAAACCCTTTCTATTTCTATGGAAAAACAACCAAAGGTTAAATGTGAGTGGCTTCATTATTTTCTTCTACTCGAGAAACCTATCAATACAAGATAATTTGGGGTTTTTTAATATAAAAACATCATCAATCTTCGGGATTGACAGTTTCAAGGCTTGCTAACGTCACAAACGAATTCAGTCCTGAACAGAAATCTTATCCCAAGAAGAATAAAAGCAACGAACCTGCTAGGATCTCACGAAGGCAGAAGCTTTTTGTGGTCAGGTGTTCCCTGCTGGATCGCTTGATGTCAAACATCAGAGTAGCATCAGGAGAGATACCGTGGCCTTTGTCAACCTGTAAGCAAACATTTCCAAAAAAAAGTTCAAAATATTTCCAATAGTGTTCCTTAACCTCTTCAGTGCCGATGACGTATATACGTCCTCTATGATGCTTCTGTACTTGCCACCAACCTGTATATACGTCAGCATTCATTCACGATGTTGTCGCATTAAAAAAAAAATCTCGCAAACAGGCAGCACACGTGCAACTAATAGACGGCATTGAAGGGGTTAACCAGTAATCTGATCAAACAAACAGGTGCCCTCTGAGTTGGGCACTTTTCAGTCAATGAATTTGTAGATGTTTAACCCATCAACAAGATGAACATGCTCTAAGAAGTCCATTTTGATGCCAATATGTAATTAAATAATTACATAAAACTGTATAAACATTGCCATGCAGGTATTTTAACTTCATTCTGCTCTTTCACATCTCCTTCCCTGGGTCTGTCATGTCCCTCTGTCCCTGTTTCTGTCTCTCTGTGTGCGTCTGTCTGTATGTCTGTCTCTCTCTCTCACAAACACATGTGTGCGCAGGCACACACACACACACATGCGTGCACACATAGAATAACAAAATGAATTTAAAATAAAGAAAAGGAAGAAGGATATGAAAAAAGCAAAGCACAGAAAGAAACACAGACAAAATAAAACCATTTTGAGCACCAATCAGACCTCAAATCTGACATCAAAGGCAGCTCCAGAAGGGGGCACCGGCTTTGACTTTCCAATGACGCGGGAACCGTGGAACAAGCTCACACGACTGCCTGGACTGTTGTAGGAGGAAAAATATGGTAAAAAAAATTATTATTAAAATTTTGGACAATGAAATCAACTTTCTGAGGCAACCAGTTAATGAAAAAATAAAAATCTTAAATGTGATCATACATTGAGCTCATGAACGCATACACTGACGAAATTCCCCAATTACAACTTTGAAAATTCAACTGAAAATGGTTCACATTCAGGACAAGTTTTTTAAAAAGCAAAATGGCATTGTTCTAATACACCACCCAAAAGTATATAACAAGAATACAAAAGTGTTAAGATGCCATGTTTAGTGAAACACTTAACAATTAAATCCAGAAGAATTTGTGACTAAAATGCAAGAAACATCTCATACAAAATCGAGAGAAAGCACAGACATAGACACAGAGAATAAGAGAAGGAGAAAAGGAGAAAGAGTGAATGAGCGAAAGGGATGAGAGCGATCAAAATGTTGCTCACTGTTCCAGCCTGACTTTACAGTAGATGTCCTCTGCCCCAGCGTCCAAACCTCGGGCCCTATGCACGGTGCCCGTCACGCCAAACAGCTTGTCCGACATCGACACTGTGCTGTCTGAAAACAGAAAGGCTTCAACAATGAAATTCATTACCTACCAACACACAGTCATGGGCACACACAGTCACAAGTGACGCATACATATACACACACATGCACGCTCACACACGCACAATCGCAAGTAAAACATACATATACACACACATGCACGCACACACACACGCAGTCAGCAAATGAGAGTCAGATCAACAAAGAATGCAATGTCTGTCCTTCACAATCCAACACAATTTTGCTTTCTCTGTTGTACGTAAATTGACATTAACCTCTTCACTGCTCTGTTGACGAACGCTGTTCGTCATAGACGATGTCATTGATGATGTCATAACTTTTGATGTCGTCGCTCTGGAATGATGGTTTGGGGCTTAAACAAGACAGGAAAGATCAATCTCTAGACCATTTTCTCAGATTGTGTCTGACAGGTCTCTTTTAAATTTTATAAGAAAATCGGTAATTTTTCTGTTTCCCTCCAGCAGTGAAAGGGTTAACACATAATAATGCAGCAAGATAAATATGTAGTGCAATCAGGTAGAAACAACTTATCGCTATCCTGTAACGATTGCTTTGCAAATGCCATCAAATGAGGTTACATAGGGAATGAGTATGTTTTATAAGTGTTAAGGAATTCCTTAGTAATAAAACACTCCTTTGCCTTATAATTACACAAGTGACTCCTTACCTTATAATTACACAAGTGACATGCAAACTAGCAATCATTACGCAAAAAGAAATTGGTGCAGCACTCTTAAAAATGCATCAGTGGAATGACCGACGAATAATCAGAGGATGAAAAAAAAGGTTACAAGTGAAGAATGAAGATAAAATCATAAATTCACTGCAAGTTGACATATTTACAAAATTTAAATAAACAATCCCTACATGGAAATGAGATCATTCTTTAATTTCCCATACTTTCTTTATTGTCTTGACCCCTTTTCCCTCTACCATACCTTTTAAATAGAAAGAAATTAATTGTTCTTCAAAATGAAAAAAAGAGAGTGAAGAGTAAAAAATGGTTGCACAAGCTTTGATTTATCCTATAATAAGTACA
>JAGGCT020001326.1:0-5000 GCA_017654935.2 Phymorhynchus buccinoides
TCTCTTGAAACTCAAGCATAGTTGTGGGGACGAGCATAGTTCAAAGTAAGCCAATGCTTACTTGGCAGCACCGGAAGTGATAACAATCGGCCATTTTCTTTCCTTTTTTAATACTCAAAGAATCTATCCCTTTTTTTGTAATATCTTGTGAATACAAAATTGCAGTCACATCGTGGTGAAAATGAACAGAAATACACTTTGATGCTGTCAAGTTCACATTAACCCCAGAACTGTGATCCATTCTCACAGAAGCACTCATAAATTGTCCACAGCCACTCTCACTTTTCAATTGTTGACATTCGTCTCAAATAGCGAACATTTAAGGTTATCTGTTTAAATCAAGTTGCGGATGTTTTTCTGAGAATGAACCACAAAGGTACGATCAATACCATCCCGAGAGACCTGAAATGTTGATACTTCGTTTTTCTTTACAATTGATTGCACAGTAGCCCGGAGCATACACAATCATTAAAACGCCTTGACTGCCGTATAACGATCACGTAGTGACTTGATCATATCGCTGATGACGTCATCAGATGAAGAGGAATAACTCTGGTATGCTGGATTTCGCTCTAACACATCCAAGAGAGTTACACCCCCAGACCATTTTACCAGATAGGCTCTATCAGTTGTCTTTTTCATGTCATGATTTGTACAGTACAGTGACATTTTCTTTAATTTTCTCTGGCAGTCATGGGGTTAAGGGACTTTGTATCAACTTTTTTGTCCCTTTCACCATACCCACCATAATGAATGCATACACAACTCTAGAATTTTTTTAAAAAGTAAAAATTAAGAAATATGTACAAATCAAGAACGATAATTATGCCAATGATTCTTGCGGTGAAACTCAAAATTAGACCACAAGGACTAGATTTAAGAAAACTAGAAAAAATGCAAATTTAAAACAAGATAACAACAGCAACAAAAGCAAAAAAAAAGGAGAGCACAAAAAATAAATAAATTAAAGAACAATGACCATTTCTGCATGCAAAATTTACAAACTGGTTGCCTGCCCACTTTTTTTTTTTTTTTTAAATACACAAAATACATGTTAAACTATTCCCCATCCGCGCCTTCGCTTAAGGATGTTATCCTGGGTTCACATCTATACTGTTAAAAATTCGGGACTTTCCTGTGTTGCACTGGCTCCGGGCATCGCCTCCAGGATCGTTCCCACTATCTTTATATCTACTAAAGTCCCATATGTGTCTGTTCCAGACCGGAGGACGTTAAACAGATTGTCTTCTTCTTCGTGTCAGACCAATTCGACATAGGCTAGAACACCAAGGCTACAACCAAATGTTATTATACTATGCATAGTTATGCGGAGATTGTCTTTAGCCAAGACAAGCTCCTTGCAGGAGGAAACAATAAGGGGACAGTATTTGACAGGTCTCGTACTTGTACATTTAAGATAGGCCATAATGAAATTCTGCTTAACGTCCTCCGGTCTGGAACAGACATATATTGGACATTAGTAGATATAAAGATGGTGGGAACTATCATGTAGGTAATGCCCGGAGGCAGTGCAACACCAGGAAAGTCCCGAATCTCCAACAATACAGATGTATCAGACAGCAAAAGGTAAGTATAAAACGGCCATAATTTTAGCATCAGGATTTTAAAGAAATCGATGTAAATTCTTGTATTAAAAATCTGGAGCCTTTGAATCCCCCCTCCCCCTCTCTCTCTCATTTTGTGGGGAGCATGTCTGCCCCCCCCCCCCCCTTCCTCTCTGAGCTAGGGGAGGGGGGGGGGGGCAGCTACCACTGATATACTATCTACAACATTTGAAGCGATTGTCTGCAGCAGTTCTCATAAAAATGTGAGGGCAGAAGCAAAACAGCAGCAAGGAAGGTACAAAAATCACACAATTTCACCATTTTGGAATGTAGTAGAGGGCTAATAAAGCAATCTGAAAACAATACAACTATGTCTCTATAATACAAGCTTGCATGTTTTACATTAACACACACACACTCTCTCTCTCTCTCTCTCTCTCTCTCTCTCTCTCTCTCTCTCTCTCTCTTCTCTCGCTTGCAGGCTTGCTCAAATGTTTGGGGGGCAGGAAGACATGTCTGCCCCCCCCCCCTCCTCTGAGCCAGGGGCAGCCCCCCCCCCCCCCATTGCCCACCCCCTATTCCTACGCCACTGATACGTATTCCTTGCCCAAACTCAGCGTAGTTGATCCCGTCCATTAACCACAGAAACAAGTTCGAAACCTATCGAATCTTCTTCTATCTTATCATTTTTATACGAAATAGTGATGATGATGACGATGACGATGATGAGAAGAAGAAGAAGAAATCGAAATAAAACAACAAAACTAGAGCGTGAAAACGCTAAATCAACCACTGGCGCAACAGCATGTTCGGCTCCAGTGA
The DNA here is from genome assembly GCA_017654935.2 of Phymorhynchus buccinoides. Taxonomy (NCBI): domain Eukaryota; kingdom Metazoa; phylum Mollusca; class Gastropoda; order Neogastropoda; family Raphitomidae; genus Phymorhynchus; species Phymorhynchus buccinoides. The sequence goes on from JAGGCT020001326.1 coordinate 2,388, forward strand.
CCTTGACCTTTGACCAATGACCTTCATCTTCGCACCTGGCCTCGGTATCGTAACTACCTACCCGCATGCAAACTTTGAGGGTCCTACTATGTGGTCCCTGCGTTCAAAGACCATCGTGTCAACTTAATCCCTCAGGTAGATAGTCAGTCGACCAGGATCAGACAGCCCCGAAAACATTAACCAACTTCGGCTCCGCCGCTGGTTATGCCTCTTACGCCGTTGGCCGGGGGTCTCTGGGTTCCAGAATAAAACATCTGGGCCTGTATTCACGTTGAGATAGCATGAGACTTAGCATCATGCTAACTTAGAAGCTCTTCCAAAAGTCATATTAAATCACTATAGGACATTGGAAGAGCTTCTAAGTTAGCATCATGCTAAGTCTCATGCTATCTCAATGTGAATACAGGCCCTGATTTATAATGACATTTTCATAATAGCAATATTTTAATCACTATTATACAACAAACATAATATTTTAAAACAGCATATATTTATAATAATACTGCGGCGTATCACTGAGCTTGACAGGAGCACTGCCGTGGAAACGAGTTATTTCCCTTGGAGAAAAATTAAAACCTTTAGATTATATCATTTTTTTTCATCTTCTGTACACAGAAACAACAGTTCATTATTTATGTACATAATGCCCAAATATTTGTAAATATGATTCTTATTTTATTAAACGGCTATTGATTGCTTTTTTATTAATAAAATAAAATTTTGATTTAAAAAAGGTAGCCCTGGAATTATAATGTTAACGCTTGGGGGTTTGAAGCGTGGCCAAATCAGTTGCGCACACACACACTCACACTCATTCTTGCATGTTGTGCCACGACTGCCTTATGCAGTCAGAGTCGTGGGAGTCCAGGACCAACGAGGCAGCAAACCTCGCGTAGAGCTTCTCCTGGTCTCGGACCGAGAGGTCGGAGCTCTGAGAAGAAAATCGTTTCAGTTTCTTCAGCTGTTCTCGCTTTGCCGAGCTGGTTGTGGCGCCTGGGTCACGTGTCCAGGGTGTGCTGCCGCCGCCGCATCAAATTCTGGCAGTAACTTACGGCGTGCGTGTCTTCGCCCAATAGAGCATTTGTCACGCGCCGGTGACCTTGAATTTCACTGAGTTGAATTTAGAGAGTTGAATTAGAGAGGTCAGCGCAACTCGGGCAGAACGAGCTCGGGCAAATTAGTAGTCTAATGTAGTGAACGAACACTCGTGGCAAACGCCCTATTCGATGCGGCTGCGGGGTAGTCGGGGCGCTTCCTTGAGTAGGCATGGTTACAATCTGTGTCCAACAAAAACATACGTACAAGTTAATGAGAGAAAAAGAGGTGGTGGGGTGGCTGGAGGGGGTGGTGTAGATTATCCAGTAGGGTAGTTGATCTTTAAACTAAACACCGGCAGATAACGATCTCTCTCTCTCTCTCTCTTTTCCCCCTTGTTCCTTTATGACATGGGCAGAAAGGCCTACTCATTAAAATGATTTGTTCGTTCGCGCGCGCTCTCTCTCTCTCTCTCTCTCTCTCTCTCTCTGCCTCTCTCTCTCCCCCCCTCTCTCTCTCACATACATTTTTTTTCAATTTAATAATAATCCTTTGACCCCTCCATGGAGGATAAACAGAATATAACACAAGTGGCCACAATCAAAAAATAAACACTCATCAAACAAACTAAAACCCGCATGGATGTCATGCGTACCCTCCGGCGGCGGGGGCGGCTCCCCTCGTAGGTTGAGGACCCCCGGGTTTCTGCCCCCTTCCCTTCCCACCCTCCCAAAACCGTGAGATGACCTCCCCCTTGATGGGGCGGGCCCGCCGCGGGTTGTTGACGCGAGGATGGCTCGCGTATACCTCCCTCGGTTGGCCCGTCCCAACTCGATGTGTTGAGGCCCTCCGGGACCCCTCTCTTCCCACCCCCTCCCTTTTTTAAGATCCCATTTAAGACGTTAACCTTTTTAAAAAAAAAGAAGTCAAATCATTTTTGCCCCCAATTCATAACATCATTGCCGAAAATGGAGTTCTCTCCCTCGGTTTTTTAATAAAATATTATGTACATAACCTATATCCTTTGTAAATATAATGAAAATATACATATACTGTAAATAAAAATCAAATATTTGTAAATATATACCTTTTTAAAAAATAAATAAGGCCATAATTGGTTTTTATAAATAAATATAAAGTTTAAATTTTTAACTATGTAGCCCTTAAATTTTAATACAACAGGGAGGGTTGTACTCGGGCCAGACAACAAATGAATTTTAATATCTAATTTTATACTCATACAGTTATTTATCTTAAGACACCATCTACTACATTTTATATATTTTAACAGGATAATCTCCACATTAAACTAAATCTTGCGCTTTTAGAATCATTCCCCTTCATGTTTCTATATATTCTGTCCTTGTCCATGTATACGTCTTTTTTAGTTTTGTAAATGTCTTTCATATTATTTTACATCTAACAAATGTCCCATATGTGCCTTCCCAGGTCGAGAGGAAGTAAAATTTCGATTTCATTCATTCATGAATGCAACAAAGAATTAATACACATGTCCCATATGTGCCTACCCGGGTCGAGAGTACGCAAAACACCAAAATTTCTTTATGAATGCAACAA
>JAGGCT020001326.1:20000-25000 GCA_017654935.2 Phymorhynchus buccinoides
TCACGAACTCAATAAAACGCACCCAGCTCATAACAAAACTGAATTTATTCTTTTAACATTAAGTTCATTCCAAAAAATCATTAATCAGAACGAGTTCAGTCAACAAAATTCCCCTTTCAACAACTCCCCCCTCCTCTTGAAAAGTCGCACTCAGAATCAATGCACTTTGGAACAGTCAGTAATGTGTAAGGACCCTGTTAGCGGCATTGATTCTCAGTGTGACTTTTCAAGTCCTGTTGAATAGGGGTGTGAAATGTGTTTGCTGGGGGGGGGGGGGGGGGGGGGGGGGGGGGGGGGGGGGGGTGCGGGGGGATGAATGGAGAATAGAGGTGTCAAAGACACACTGACGCACCACGATTAAGTCCCTTGGTTTTTTTCTAGGTAGCTGTGACCCACATACAAATTCCCCAAACTTCAAATTGAGGCTGCTCGTTAAAACGATGTTTCGTTTCGAATTTGAGGGCATTTGTATGGGAGTAAAACCTGGTCAAAACAAGAATTCTTACCAGAAGGAAAACACGTGAAACCCGTGATTTGACACGTGACCTGGTGGGGGGTAAAATAGAACAGGGTAGAGTTTCTCTAGACGACGGTCGGCGCGCGCATAACTGTTACGCCAAAAGGGGTCTAAGAAACACCACTAACCGCGAATAACGTTAGTTAAGTAAAAAGAACTCTAATAGCTTACTCTTCATTTTCAGAGAGTGAAAAGAGTTGCTATCAAAAGGGAGATAAATCATTCCTCACTGACAGGTTGTACAAATATTTCGATTTGATTGTCAGTCTATTAGTGTGCAGAAAATTAAGTTTGCACTACATTATGCCATCTAACATGAAGGAAAATTAAGAAAGAGCACTCTTTCTTTGCTTTGCTAAAATCATCCCATATATTTTCGCTGTATAGCGAAGAATATTTGTTTGCATCCACTTTCTAAACTTTGTCTTCCATTTGTAAACAAAAAGTTACGTTCTCGCAATAACTAATTTTAGCCGAAAGTTTTAAAAAAGTTGCACATTTCCCATGATGCAACTAACAGTTTGCGGCGTGCTAGGGCGCGAGAGAGAACAAAACGCCACGCGAGCTATCGGCAAACGAAGGGTGTTTCTTAGATTGTTTTTGCCGATTCTCTGTGCTCATGGGTCCGTTTCACAAGGGCTAACGCTACGTAGCGAGAGCGCAAATCGGCAAAACGATACTAAGGCCCGTCGCACACTAGCGTCAATGCGTCAAAACGTCAAGCGTCGTTGGCGGGCAGCTTGACGCGCAGCTTCTACGCTGGCCGCATGCATCAATTTTCGCGCGTCACAAGACGGATAGGAGTTCGTCTATTCCCAAGCGTCAAGCTGCGTGAACTGACCAATCGAAAGGCAAGGAACCCAAAAACAAGGGACACCACTCCACGTTATACGATCTAGGCAGACAGTCATGGCGGACGACAGCGACATTGCCATTTTGATTGAATCGTACCAATCATATTCGTAAAAAGCGCTTCGTTTCATTGGGGTCTTCTCGCGCAATTTCTTGTAACAAAAGATTGTATGCGCCATGCATTGGCCTACGCAAAAGCCAATCTCTTGTCCAGATAGATATTTTCTTTCGTCGCTGAACTTCCTCCTCCTCCTCCTCCTCTAACATTACACATGCTGCACAAACAGCAACCATCATATTGTTATCGAATTCTTCGTCTGTATCCGCCATGCTTGCAGTTTACAAACGGAAGTGATATTACAGCTAACTTTCCTTGGTTCCGTGAATGCAGTGACGCTACAACCGACGCTAGTGTGCGACTTGCAACGCGTGCGTCGTACGCCAAAGATGCTTGCATCACTGACGCGCGTCATGATGTTGACGCTAGTGTGCGACGGCTATAAGAAACACCTCTTTCGCCGACGTTCGCCAAAAACGTTTTGTGGCTGTAATCGAGGTGGCAAGCCACGAACTATTTGAAGGATCATGGGAAATATCACGTGACTAGCATGGGGTGAATACATTTCTTGTTTTTAATTAGTCCATTAAAGTTTGGTTAAAATAATAAAAACATTTGACCAATCAGACAAGAGCTTGTAATATTCTCCCGCAAACTCTTTCTAGAGTGTTTCTTAGGCCCCGTTTGGTGTAAGCGTTATTCGCTCGGCGACCGTTATCTAGAGAAACTAGACCCAGGTTAGATTGAAAAGGAAAATAAGAGACGAGGAGGGACGCAACTCTGTTGCGATCAGTGGCATCTAGTTGTACGGCTAGTGACATTGTTTGTTATCTGTCTTATTTACTCTTTATCTTATGTATTCCATCACATACTTTTCCTTGAAAATAACTCTTGTGACTTTGCGTGAGGTGGTTATGGAATTCGGAGGGTCCCACCCAATAGGGCATTTGCCGCGCGCCGGCGACCTTCAATTTCACTGAGTTGAATTTAGAGAGTTGAATTAGAAAGGTCAGCGTAACTCGGGCAGAACGAGTGCGGGCAAATTTGTAGTCCAGTATAGAGAATGAACACTCGTGGCAAATGCCCTATTCGAAAGGATAAACCAGCTCAAATGTTCGAAATTTTGTGTTTGAGATCGTTGCCTTCTTCTTCTGCGTTCCTGGGCCATAAGGCCACAATGGCTACGTATGTGTCTGTTTTTCCGTTTTCACTGGCGTCCTCGCGGCATTCAGCCGACACATTCTGATTCCGGAGGAGGAGATTGTTTCCAAATGTTCACGTATCTCACTCTCTCCTTGTTTCTCTGTCTGTCTCTCTATGTCCTTGTCCTTGTTCAATAAAGTTTTTCAGTGTTCAGTGTCTCCCCCTCCCCTTCCCCCCCCCCCCCCCCCACATATACCCACATGCACGCGCGCGCACCCCCCCCCCCCCCCCCCCCCCCCGCCACCCATCTACATACACACACAAGCAAGCAAGCAAAAACACACCATTCTTCCATTACCCAATGCGTCTAGTCTGTCCGCCGCCTGTCTGGCTGTTCCTTTTAACTTCTTTCAATTCCAACTCACCTCTGTTGCTATTGAAGGGGTGGAGAGGGGTGCGTGTGAAAAGGATGAAGTAATTGTCTTGACAAAGGAACTGACCTTCTTTCCCAGACTAGGAAGGAGCTTTTCGAGGGGGTTTGGGGGGTTCCTTACAGCAGAGAAAATGAAGCTATACTCTTGTCATGGTTAAAGGTGTCGGGAACAGCTGACCAGAGGCACAAAGGATGGGATGGATAGTTCCAACATATGGCGCGCCAAAGATACAAAACTCTATCTAGCTGTTCGATAGAGTTTCGAAACTGTATCTATCAGTTCGATAGAGTTTGAAAACCCTATCTAGCTGTTCGATAGAGTTTTAAAACTCTGTCGAACAGCTAGATAGGGTTTCCAAAAAATAACCCTATTGAGATGTAGTTTTTCTATCGCAATTTCTGATTGGTACATGGCTTCAGCGACAAGTTTGTGGCCTTGGCAGGGCAGTGACCCGTGAATTTGAATAAGACGATAGGCCTAGGCCCCTACATGTAGTCAAGCAAACATGGCAGTTGAACGATTTCAATGAGCGAATCTTCCCAGCGTTTTATCTGTAATTGAAGCCGCTAAACGAGTTCGTAGAATGCCACCTATTAGGCTAGGTGTAGGTCACAGTCAAAGATACTAGTCCTATCTACCAATGAAATGCTTCGTTTAAAAAAATTATCAAAATGGCGCGTTCGATAGAGTTTTACAACGAGAAACTCTATCTAGCTGCTCGACAGAGTTTTGAAACTCTATTTAACTGCTAGCTATAGTTTAGAAACTGTATCTAACAGTTCGATAGGGGTTTTAAACTCTGTCGAACTGCTAGATAGAGTTTTGGTCATTCGGCGCGCCATACCAACAGACATAGCGAGGTGATGGGACCAGCCTTAAGACAAGGAACCTCGTGAGAGAGAGAGAGAGAGAGAGAGAGAGAGAGAGAGAGAGGACAACAGACAAACACACAAACACTGAAACAGGCATACATAGCATGATAGAGACAACATATTTGTGTGTGGACATCACAGGTGCTAGGGATGTGGAAGTGAAGAAAGAGAAACATACACTGTATACCGATTTGCGGCTTGCTCTTATTAATGGTACTAGCGCAACGCCGAGTACCAGTAACGCCTAGTAACGGTAACGCCAAGTACTGGTAACGCTGAGTACAGCAAATTTGAAGTGATTCGGTTAAGAAACGGCGGAGTCGTATAGCGAGCGCGTTTCAGAACCGATTCGCTTCCGGTTTGGTACACGGATAGTCACCGTCCTCGGACATCTTCCTGCCACATTCGAAGGCAATCGGTTGAGAAACACCGGAGATACGGGCGCCGAGAGGCCGGCGGATGCGCGTTTCGCGCATTTGCCGAACCGCGCAAATGACACGGCCGCCTCGGTTGCCGTTGCCATCGCCCCGTTAGGGCTCACAGCAAATGTGAAGCGATTCGGTCGAAAAACGGCAGAGTTATAAGGCCCGTTTTGTGTTTCAGACACACACACACACACGGACGGACACTTGGCTTTTTACTATATGACTAGCGCAACGCCCCATACTGGTAACGCCTAGTACCGGTAATGCCTAGTACAGGTAACGCCAAGTACTGGTAACTCTGAGTACCGGTTTCGTTGGGTCCGTGAAATATTATATTTTTATTTTTGTGGCTGAAAACCCAAATTTTAGACCCCTACTACTTTCAAGGCCTACCGATCTCCATGACCTTGACTGTGACCTTGATCGGTATGCAATCATCAGAAAAACCGTAAGCCAAAGTACCTACATGCCAAGTTTGAAGTCCCTAAGACCAACGGTGTGGACGTTATAGCCCCTTAAATATTTTCGGTTTTCAAGGTCATACACCAAGGTGAAGGTCACAACGGCAATAATTTATGCGCGGATGCCTTCCTCTCATGGTGACACGCCACCACACAAAATTGGAAACGATTTGGTGAAGCGGTTCGGGAGATATGCGTGGGACAGAAAACCGCAATTATTAGACCCCTACCACTTTCA
>JAGGCT020001327.1:0-25000 GCA_017654935.2 Phymorhynchus buccinoides
CAGCTGCCCATATTTATATGGCGCAATATCCTGATAAACTCAGCTCAGTCAAAGCGCCTTACGATAACAAATTACAATAAATGGTTTCATACATAAACACTGTGATGATATACACGTACATGGCATGCAATCAACAATCAAGAATGCCGCACCAGAACTCAAATACATTAAGTCTCTCAGGATGCCCTGAAGACTCTAGTATGTGCTTTTGTCCTGTCTCGCCTTGACTACTGTAACTCACTTCTTGCTGGCTGTCCATCAATTCTCATCTCTAAGCTCCAACGGGTCCAGAATAATGCTGCTCGTCTCATTTCTCGCTCCCCTAGGTACGATCACATCACTCCGGTTCTTCGTTCCCTACATTGGCTCTCAGTTCAATCACGTATTGACTACAAAATTCTCCTCCTTGCCTTCAAGTCACTGAATGATCAAGCTCCCCTGTATCTCTCTGATCTTCTTCATCTCTATGTCCCAGCTCGCCAACTACGTTCGTCTTCTGATTCTCGTCTCCTTTCCATTCCCTCCATCCGTCTCAAATCTGCTGGCCAACGTTCTTTTTCTTGTCAAGCACCATCTCTGTGGAATTCTCTGCCTTCTCCTCTCCGACAGTCCAACTCAGTCTCCTCATTCAAAACCTCTCTTAAAACCCATCTTTTTCCTGCTGCGCCCTAAATATTTGATCAGTTGTCTATCGTTGTGTGCACGTGAGGGAAGATTGATTTAAGAGGTTTGTGCTGTGTTTTGTGTGCGTGTGTGTGTGTGTGTGTGTGTGTGTGTGTGTGTGTGTGTGTGTGTGTGTGTGTGTGTGTGTGTGTGTGTGTGTGTGTCTGTGTGTGTGTGTGTGTGTGTGTGCGTGTGTGCGTGTGCGTGTGTGTGTGTGTGTGTGTGTGTGTGTGTGTGTGTGTGTGTGTGTGTGTGTGTGTGTGTGTGTGTGTGTGTGTGTGTGTGTGTGTGTGAGAGTGTGTGTGTGTGTATGAATGTGTGCTTGTGTGTATTTTGGTTTTGTGGGTTGTGTGTGCACGCATGTGTGTGTGTGTGTGTTTGTGTGCGTGTCTGTGTGTCTGTCTGCGTGCGTACGTTGTGTGTGAGGGTGTTTGTGTATGTGTGTTGGTGTATGTGGTCAGTCCATGCGGCTCAGTTGCTGTGGCTTACCGAATGGGGTATGAACGAGTTGGCGTCAATAATTGTGTGTTTGTGTGTGTGTGTGTGTGTGTGTGTGTGCGTGCGTGTGCGTGTGTGTGCGTGCGCGTGTGCGTGTGTGTGTGTGCGTGTGTGTGTGTGTGTGTGTGTGTGTGTGTGTGTGTGTGTGTGTGTGTGTGCGCGCGCGCGTGCGTGTGTGTTAAAGAGAGAGAGAGAGTTGCTTTGCATATGCGCTGTTGGTGGTTGGTGTCACTCTTGAATCTTGTTTTTTGTTATCTGTTGATGAATAATTGATTGTAAAGCGCTTTGGGCTCATCTGAGGTAAAGCGCTATATAAATGTACTGTTATTATTATTATAGAAAAAAAGTTAATTGGACACACACATACTCTCCCCTCTCTCCCCTCTCCATCCTCGTCAAAATATACATAGCTCCAGACAATATATTTGAAGCTATGCATAAATATCGATGTAGGCCTACCCCTTAGGCGATGCTGATGAAGTTATCTATGGTTCTTGGGGCCTACAACCCCATTAGGAGAGAGAAGGGAGAGGATAAGGGTTGTAGAAGGGAAAAGGAGTACATATATCTTGCGCCATTAGGTCTTTTTTTATGATTAACTGTATTAGGCCCAATATTGTGCTTTCTTCTTCTTCTTCTCTTGAGGGCCCACGGTCAATGAGCTGACCATTCTGGCTCCTATCACGTAGTTAATGGTAAATGCAACATAGCGATATTTAGGCCTAACCAATGCTGGTTATATGTGCAAGGTTAATAAGGTTGGTATCAAGATTCAACTTCAACTTCAACAAATCTTTATTATCTCAAAATGAGAAATTAAATATGGCAACACCCGCGATTCAACATAAAAGACATCACATAGAACAATATTTCCGAAATCATGCTTAAATATGAAACAAGGCATAAAAGTACACAGCTCTACATAAGAATAGAATAGATTGGACCTCACTTTAATCCAACTCACACGCAAGTCATCTTCAACAGTTCCATTATCATCATACAAGGACGAACTCGGTTGAAGCACGGTCATCATCCCTCGATCGGGACGGATGAACGACGAATAGTATATAGGGGAAGACGGGGTAAAAAGCGCATGGGCGGGTAAGAAGCCCACCCCAATTATCTCATGAAATAAAGAAAATTTCAGTCAAATTTGCCCATGAGACGAATGCTAGACATTAACGCTCGTCTCATGGGCAAAATGAGACTGAAATTTGCTTCATTTCATAAGATAATTGGGGTGGGCTTCTTACCCGCCCATGCGCTTTTTACCCCGTCTTCCCCTAGGCCTAGTTCCCATGGAAAAAAAATATCGATCTGCGCCATTGAGGATGCGACCTTGTATTGACTGATTATTGATAACCTTTGACTCTGAAGATCATGCGTGTTGAATGACTTAAAACTATTGATAACATTTGACACTGAAAGTGAAAATCGTGTGATTCTGATGACCTCGCATGATTTTTTACTAACAGAGTAATAACTGCATGGAACAATCTTTCTAATGAAACTGTAAATGCATCATCACTAAATACACTAAAATCAGTTATTGACAACTGAAAAAAATTAATACTATTATGTACTCCACAAATTTGGAGAAATAATGTTTTTAATAAAATACACAATATCCAAAGTAATTCACGGGCAAAATGAAAATGTAAAATTTATACTAGGCTACATATGAAAAAATATCTAGAGGGCAAAAGGCTTCAAAAGCCTACAGAGCCTAAACTGATATGATATGATATGATGATGTAAGTTAACTGCATGGCATTCTGTCTCTGCGTGTCCTCCTGTCTGTATGTCTCTCGGTTTTTGTCTCTTTCTCTCTACCTACACCGGTTAAAGTCTTTCTGCCAGCCTAGGCTAGTGTCTGTCTGTCTCTCTTTTCTTTTTGTTATTGCCGTCAGCGCACGTCTCTCTCTCTCTCTCTCTGTAATGTGTGTGTATGTGTGCATGTCAGTTTGTGTATGTATGTGTGTGTGTGTGTGTGTGTGTGTGTGTGTGTGTGTGTGTGTGTGTGTGTGTGTGTGTGTGTGTGTGAGAGAGATAATTAGGGCCTAATAAGTTGGTATGGTGCTCTTCTCTCAGTGTCTGTTGGCCAAAGTCAGAGCTTGTTAGCCGTAACTGATATTGTTTCCTCAGTTTTACACATACTCGCATATATGCGCTTACACTGTACGCGTGCACACACACACACAGAGAGAGAGACAGAGAGAGAGAGAGAGAGAGAGAGAGAGAGAGAGAGAGAGAGAGAGAGAGAGAGAGAGAGAGAGAGAGAGAGAGAGAGAGAGAGAATAATAATAATGATAAGCATAAAGGGAGATCATCATGAAAGTGTATCGGGTTTCAAGCGGAAATCGGGAAACCTAGGCCTAGTTAAAAACGAGGCTCGTTATAATGAATGCGAGACTCCGAGAGATGAGTGAATGAGTCCCCACCCAGACAGCGGCCATATTCATAAACCGGCTATTGTTTCACTACACGGCAAGCAACTGTATTTGACGGAAACTTTTGTGAGTTCGTTATTCGTTCTTGCATATTTCAAGGGGACAAGGTACAGAAGAACAACGTTTTTTAAGATTATACACTGTTTAGCGGTTCCTTCTTTTCCAATGGCGACCACCCCTGGCCCTGGATTCAAACGTCGTCTGCGTGTAGCAGAAGACATTTTACAAACAGCCTAAAAGACAGTGCTAGAAGCTGTGCACAGTTAATTGCGCATCAGAAGTTTGTTTCAAATTTTGAGCACATTTACATGAATATGATTTGCTGTGCCATATTGATCCATTTGTACCACACCCTAAATCCGTGCCAATGTCATTGATTGATATGGGGGGAGGGGGGGGGGGGGGGTAAATTGACTTTTTATCGAAAACAAACGATGCTGAATTGTCGAACAATCATTTGGTGATCAATGGTTGTGGGTTTTTTCTCTCTCTCAGACTTTCCCTCCGTTGAAATTCAGTTATTTAATTGAACTAAAAAACCCAGCTATATTCAGTATTCACATTTATCATGCCCGTCAGCCCGGTGTGAATATATAGCAAAAAAACACACCACAACACATTGAGGAAGTTCTGTTTGTCTTCAAGTCTTGAACTTCAATAATTGACTCGAGAGGTTGCAATGCAAAAAAAAAAAAAAAAGATCTTTGGGCCAGGTATGCAAATAAGAAAATGCATTTGAATTTTAATGAAAAAAAATCTAGCCTGTAAAAAGTGTGGCTTTACAGCTATAGCTTTACATTTTATGGTCCAAATGGGACCAAAGCTCATGACTAAAAGAATAGCATACTTTTGAACCATTTGGGAACAAACCAAGTTTGCTGTGCTCGGTGACGATGTTGCCCAGCTAAGACGCACTAGACCTCTCAAATCACCTAGAATCTCAAATCATGTGTGTCATCAGGGCTCCCAATTGTCCCATAAAACAAGGGGTCCCAGGGACTCCTTCACTTACAGCATAGAGGGTCCTAGAGGCGGGATAGAGGGTCCCAATGGCATTGCGAATGCTAAAAAGAATTTTTCTAGTGCATCCCTGGGACCCCCTGCACATTCTTTTAGAGAGTCCTTTGCTTTAGAATTTTAGTGCTTCATAGACCCCCAAATGGGGGTCCCTGGGAGCCCTGATCATTATGGGGTGTGATTAAAATAAAAATAATCGTTCATTCACATCCATTAGTAGTAGCCCATGGAGACAAAAGAATGTGTTCTTGCACTGGCACATGTGTGTGTGTATACACAAGTTTGTATGAATATATGAGCCTGCAACACAAGGTCGTTGAGAATTTGAACCAAAGGGGCCAGTTTTAGAAATTAGATTTAACTGCTGAGAATGTGCATGCTGTAATTTGATCCTTTAGCTAAAAAGATAACTTGAGCAGCGACTGTTGTGATTTTGTAAGTTGTTTGTCAGATGGACATGGAGTACGACTGTCGGTTGTCACACTGGATGCGAGACTCACAAGGGGTCACACTGGACATACTAATTTAACCATTAACTGGCACAAAAGTAATTAGAACAATAATATTCAGAATACTTATTCATATCCCAGGTGAAATTCATTCAAGTGAGTTGATAATGTATAGAAAATGTATGATGTAATACTAATAGTAATTAGTATGTCTGGTGTGACAACTGACATTTGCATCTCATTTTTCTTTTCACTCACAGTCACACCCACACAAAAGTAAAATATAGCCTAATTTCTTGTTTAAATGTTTACTGCCTTCACCTTCTTCAATTAACTCACAAAAATGATACCATAAGATACAAAACTGAACATGAAGTACACATTTCTGCTGTTGGTTGTCACTCCACAAGAAGCATCTGAACATCGGACATGTGTCTGATCAGGAATTTCAAGCTATACCACACAGCAAACACAATTCCTTGCTAGCTTCACTTAAGTTTGCACCACTGCAAATCAGTTGCTTTTGATTTTCAAAATTATTTATTGATCAGCAAACTTGACATGCTTTTTGGCTCCATTTTTGCAAGTGAAAAAGCACAGAGTAACCAAGTCTTTCACTTCCATTTAAAGGCATGTTGAAACACGAAAGTGTGAACATTATTTCTCATTTTATCATTTAACACAATGAACAACACAAAAAACAAATGTTTTATAACAATGTTTAATTTGCTTCACAAATGCACATGGTCTAAGCTCAATGACCTTGTGTCACAGGCTCATGTGCATGTGTACATTGTATGTGTGTGTGTGTAATTGCACATGCAGAAAGTGGGGTAGAGTTTCTCTCATGTTTTCATCTTAAAAATTGAAACAGGGTGAGAATACCCCTTAAAACTAAACAGGGGGTGAGTGTACCCTTTAGCAGTTTAAGAGAGGAAAAATCAGGAACCCTGAGTGGAACTCAAAAGTACCAAGCTAGCCAAATACTTGCTTGATGAACTTTGTTTTTCTTTTTCTTTTTCAGGGACCAAGTTTAGAGGATACAGTCTGAAACTAAAGGGATAATTTGGGGTTGGAAAACAAACAAGCATCATGCCACGTCCGGTGAGTTTTCCTATTTCTTCACTATCAATGTATCAGTGATGATTGGTGTATTGGAATTTTAGTGCATGACTCGTTCATTTTTAAACAACATTATGGCTAAAACAACATTACGGCTGTGTGTCTACTCTTCTTATTGAAGGAGGAGATAAGGATGTTAGGGATGGTTTAATGTGAATAATGGTGAGTACATGTACTGACCAGGGTGAGAATGTAACTGTTAACTTTTTTTTTAGAAATGCTGTTTGTTATGTACAGTATAATAGGTTACTCGAAAATGTATAATTTGACTAATAAAGCAACATCTTGAGTGCTTAGCTCCTTTTTGTTATTAGATTATCTCCCATTAAAATTAAGATGTAGATATTACCAGTGTGTGTGTGGTGTCGTGTGTGTGTATGTGATTTTCAAACTTTGAAATAGATTGAAGCTGATGCCAAGATATATTACTGTGTTTGTAATCAGGTTAACGTTCGCGTCACCACCATGGACGCGGAACTGGAGTTTGCCATTCAGCCAAACACAACAGGCAAACAGCTCTTCGACCAGGTATGTGTTCAATTGTTGTCTGATTCTGGCTCTTGGTGTGGTTATTGTTTCAGTTGTATGTGATTTTTTTGATTTTTTTTAAAGTTGTATGCAGATTTTTCAATGTTTTTTTGTACAATTTGAAAATATATTATTTACTAAACCATGATACTCTTCCTTATCAAAACTCAAAGACTTTATAGAAAAATACAATAATATATAATGTAGTCATCACTCATTACAACTACTGTCTAGTTAGTAGTTGTGATAGTAATAATTATATTATTGAATTGTTATTGGATATTAAGAATTTTGAAGCCTGTGTTTGGTACTACCTTTGTTTTGGTAACTTTACTTATAAGGATAAAGTAAAAATTAGAAACTATTTTGATTTCTTGTGCTTCAATTTAGTGATAAAGTATATGCTTTGTGTTTGCCTCAGGTTGTGAAGACCATTGGCCTTCGTGAAATCTGGTTCTTTGGTCTGCAGTATTTGGACAGCAAAGGCTACTCCACATGGCTGAAACTCAATAAAAAGGTATACATGTACATTCTAAGTGATCTACGTCCTTTGCTTGACAGTTCTTGATTCTTTTAATTCCGCGTTTGTTTACGCTTAAGCTGACTCTTAATGTTATAAGATAGATATTTTTTTACTTACAGTTAAGTTTGTTGAAGTAAGTTTTTTGTTTTTGGGGTTGTTGTTGGGTGGGTGTTTTTTTGGGGGGGTTTGGTGGTGGTGAGGTGAGGGAGGCATTCTACCTTCAGGATACTGAGGTGTTCTTGATGCCCTCTCCGTAAAATTAAAACCATGACTTATGTAAAGCATCTTCTGGTTGATCATTTTCAAATCTAAAATTTCTTTATGCTTGAAAACTATGTGGGTCCAACTTGTTTGCAGTTTTTTTTAATGAAAGCATGAAATTGTCCTGTTTTTCTTAGCCCAGTCAGCCTTTTTTTTCAATCCCACATTTTTTTAAATTTGAAAGCACTTTTTTCTTTTGTTTGTTTCCATCAGTGACAATGCCCCCCCCCCTCAATAACCAGTGTCAAAACATGTCCCAGTCAAACAAAAACCAGTCAAAACCACAATATCAAAGCCTCTATTATTTATTAGTCTACTTCTAGCAAACAAATTATCAGTCCCTGGGACTGACCGACCCCACATTTTTTTCAGTATTTTGGTTTTGCAATCAGTACTGATTTACTAATTTACTGATAATTACCAGTTTACGCGATCACTGATTTTTATATGTTTTTAAATTTTGTATTTGTGTTTATTTTGTCGATTTTCAAATTGTAATAAATCATCCTTTTTTTTTAGCTTACCTTTCAGATCCATCTGTTGTGGGTTTTTTGCAGGTGCTGAGTCAGGATGTGAAGAAAGAAAGTCCCATGCAGTTCAGATTCAGAGCCAAGTTTTTCCCTGAAGATGTATCTGAAGAGCTGATTCAAGAGATCACTCAGGTACAGATCGTGCAACTTGTTCAGATTTTATTGTGTAAAATGTTCATCAGTTGGATGTTAGTGGTGCCTTTTACTAGATGGTAACAATGAAGACAAAAAATACACTTTGTCATAAATGGTTTTCTGTATGCAATCTGCTGAGAGAGAAAGTTATTTTTGTCTGAAGTAAATTTTTTAAATTTATTGTATACATTTACTGCTTTCTGTTTTTTTTCTTTTGTGTGTTCGTTTAACAGCATTTTTGATGAACAGAGTGTTTAGCTCTTCTAGCGCCATGTACTTTTTGATGTTGTTGATTGTCCGTTGCATCTCAACCGACAAGCGGGAGTAACTGGGTTTTTTTGATTGTGCATGATTGTGTTGCTTTAACGGAAATATCACTGACATAAGCTCTGAAAGTAGACAAACACACAGCAGGTACTTGGCAGTGAATGTCTTTGCATTTGGTGGGAGTGTAGTGTGATGTACTGGGCGAATGTATTCGCCCATGGCCCCAGAAGAGTTCAGCTTACAAATATGATGGATTACAAAGGAAAATGCCCATGATTTCATGTAATGTTTTCTTATTCTTTTAAAGAAGCACAAGAAGGAAACTACTGTTTCCATTTGCCAAATTTTGGCTTCTGTGCATTTTAAATATTAGATGATGCATTTGATTTTAGCTGGTGCATTTACCCCCGTGAGGATGCTGGGGGTATTTTGTACAAAAAGTCCCTCCACCTTCTGGAAGTTCTGTACTTGTAACTAACTCTAATCTGTCACTCTCTTTGATTCTGCCTTTTCCCTTCATTTACTGTAATCTAGTATCTTTCTGTCTTATCGGTCTATTCTCCTGCCTTTTAAAATAAAACCAGAGATTTTTTTCCAGACGAAGGCGGGCATGTGGGCTTAACTATTTCTTAGCTAGGTGCATAACGGCAGCATGACACATCTGTGCTCATATGACACTTTTATTGACTGGAAACTATCTGAGTATTCTGAGCGTTTGAAGAATAATAATATTAATAATAAGAAGAAGATTGTGCATTTAAGTCATTAACAGATAAGAATAGTTTTGTTGTTCAACCCCAGTCAATTTTCCATGCTCATTAAACTAAGTTTTGTTTTTGCTTTTAGTCGTAAGCCTTCCCCTGTGCCTGTATTCTAGTTATGAATGTTTGTTTTTGTCTGAAGGGTATTATGTGAAATGCCAACATACTATGCATTTTGTTTGTGTTTGCGTGTGTTCCAGCGTATGTTTTTCCTGCAAGTGAAGGAAGGGATTCTGAGTGATGAGATCTACTGCCCTCCAGAAACCTCTGTTCTTCTGGCCTCCTATGCCTGTCAGGTCAAATACAATGACTATAACGCCAAGGAAAAAATCTCAAATGATCGTCTGTTACCACAGAGGTTAGTATTGTGGCTACATAATAAAGTCTGAAAAAAAAATACTGTTTCACTTTTGGATTATTACAATAAGAATTTCTTATAGAATGTGAGACAGCTTGGGGTATTTGTTTTTAAATTCTACTCTTTCTTTAGTTTCAGCTGTTCTTTTTAAGAGCCTTTCTTTCTTTAACGTTCACAGGCCATAATGGGTGAAGTACATTTGTGTTGGCTTTTCAGTTTTCACTTGTCTCGTTGCATTCAGCCAACACTTTCTGATTTCGGATGCTAACAGCTTTTACAGTTTTAATTCTTTTCTTTTAAAAGAATTGTCCATCTTGGTAAAACTGGGCCTTGATTTTTATTCAATAGTAAGCATCAGCATTGATTGTTTAGTTGGTTAATCAAATTTTTTTTTAAAGCTATTCTTTGACCAAGATTGATTAGAAATCGTTCAAGGTTGTGGATCTAATTTGTTAATCTACTCAACTGCTAGGATTTTGCTATTGATGTTTATCATATTCTTTCTGTGCATGTTAGTATTCGCTGCACCTTTTGATATAAGATTTTCCGTATAGAAAGATTTAGGGTTTCAAGTTATGTTTTGAGTTTTAAGTTGAAATTGCATACGGTTATAATATTTATATTCTAAAAAAAAACCAATTCATGTCATGATCACCACTGGTTCTTTTTTGTTGTGTTAAATGTAGAGTGTACGATCAACACAAGCTAAGCAAAGAGCAGTGGGAGGAGAGAATAGCAAGCTGGTGGGAAGAACACAAAGGGATGTTGAGGTGAGTCGCAAAATCTTTCCACTTTTTTTCTCTCCTCTCTGCTCTGTCAGTTTGATGTGGATTTCATTTGAGATTTTGTCGATACTTAGCTGTCAACATGCACTCCGTTGTGGATTTCAATTTGAAATTTCATTTATAATTAGTATTTTCTCTGCCTCTCTGATTTGAGATTTAATTAATACTTAACTGTCAGTACGCACTCCATTGCGGATTTCAGTTGAAATTTCATCTATATACTTAACTTGGTAATACCGCTCTGCCTCTTCATTTATACTTAACTCAGTAAGCCTCAGTATTTCAGGGCCTCTTTTCATTTTGCAAATGAGTTAAGACAATGCTGTAAAGATGTGCTTGCTTAGCCCTTTCACTGCCAATGTCGTGGTTTAACATTCATGTCACTAAAAGGCATCAAATCAGGGCTTGTTATCAAAAGACCCTATTCTTAATTTTAGGAATTATGGATAGGCCTAATGTTATACATGTTACAGAAGAATTTCCAATATTGCAATTACAATTTGTCCTCTACCCAATTGAGTTTAAGGGAATTTTGTTGCTGAAGAATGGCTGGCGGCGAAATGGTTAATATTGCCTGAAACACTATTGTGATTGTTTGAACAGGGAAGATTCCATGATGGAGTACTTGAAGATTGCCCAGGATCTAGAAATGTACGGTGTGAACTACTTTGACATCAAGAACAAGCGGGGCACAGACCTCCTGCTGGGAGTTGATGCTCTGGGGCTGAATGTCTACGAGAAAGAAGACAGGTGAGGGAAAATGATCATACAGTGGAACCTTCCTTATAAGACCCCCCATTATAAGACTCCCTCCCACATAAGACCTACTTCTCTGAGACATTGCCCTTCTTTGTAAGTATTAAAATTACCTTCCTTATAAGACCCCTCCCTTATAAGACCTCAATTTGGATGATTTTTGAAGATCTTATAAGGGAGGTTCCACTGTACCACAATGAATTGCACGCAGCCCATGTATTCATGTAAAAGTATCCACTGGTTTGGAAGCTCGCATGTTCAGACTGATTTGCAGGAAATTGAATATGATATGATTATATGTGACAGCACCATGAAAGGGACATTAAGTCGCTGGGCTAGTTTCTCACAACAGCCTTGAAAAGTCAAGTCTCAAATTTTTTTTACATTTTTAGTTATGGGTATTTTTGTGATCTCTAGCATCGCATCTTTCATATTTATAAAGGACAATCTTTGTTATGGTCTCTAAATACTCAAAAAAGTGCTTTAATATGCGTAGTTTGATGCATTTTCTTCAGCTAGGCTAAACCTTAGACTGATTTCTCAAAATAGCCGACAGTCACCCTGCCAACTTTAAATGCTCATAACTCTAAAACAGATAAAGTTACAAGAATGGTTCTTGTAATCACATTTTGTTGTCAAGTGCTTGATAGAATGGTAACTTGCATAGGACATTAAAAGATTGTTTTGATTTAAACATTGTCGATTTTCTTTGGAAACTTTTTCAGTATGGAATGCTGCCATTTCTTTAATGTTAACACACAAGATTGGCTTCCCAAGATTGTTTTGATTTAAATTTATCAGTTTGTTTTGAAAACCATTTCAATATGGATGCTGCTTTTATTGGTTTCTTTCAGGTTGAATAATATAATAGTTTTCAATGACTTCAAAATGACCACACTTAACACCAAACTATTCAGTATTTTATTGCGATCTCTTCTTCAGGTAATTGACTTAGAAACTCATTAGTTTTGTTAGGAAATTGTGACATTATGGATGTTGCTCTTTTGCTTTCTTGTAGGTTGACGCCCAAGATCGGCTTCCCGTGGAGCGAGATCCGCAACATCTCGTTCAACGACAAAAAATTTGTCATCAAGCCCATCGACAAGAAGGCCCCGGACTTTGTGTTCTACGCGCCGCGCCTGCGCATCAACAAGCGCATCCTGGCCCTGTGCATGGGCAACCACGAGCTGTACATGCGCCGCCGCAAGCCCGACACCATCGAGGTGCAGCAGATGAAGGCCCAGGCCAGGGAGGAGAAGCTGGCCAAGCAACAGGAGAGGTGAGATGATCAGTGTGTGTGTGTGCCAAGCCCGACACCATCGAGGTGCAGCAGATGAAGGCCCAGGCCAGGGAGGAGAAGCTGGCCAAGCAACAGGAGAGGTGAGATGATCAGTGTGTGTGTGTGCCAAGCCCGACACCATCGAGGTGCAGCAGATGAAGGCCCAGGCCAGGGAGGAGAAGCTGGCCAAGCAACAGGAGAGGTGAGATGATCAGTGTGTGTGTGTGTGAAGCCCGACACTATTGAGGTGCAGCAGATGAAGGCTCAGGCCAGGGAGGAAAAGCTGGCCAAGCAGCAGGAGAGGTGAGATCAGTGTGTGTGTGAAGCCCGACACCATTGAGGTGCAGCAGATGAAGGCCCAGGCCAGGGAGGAAAAGCTGGTCAAGCAGCAGGAGAGGTGAGATCAGGTTGTGTGTGTCAGGCATGGTAGACCTCTGCGAATCGCGGAAAATCTGCGAAACAGTTTGAAACAAAATTATAAAAATATGCATTGAAATGGCATGAAAAAGTGAAAATTTCACTAATTTATTGACTTTTCTTCGGCCCCCTGGACCCCCGGCAATTTTCCTTGAAAACCACTTTGCCCCCACTACCATGCCTACACGTGTTTGTGTCAGGCATCAGAATTGTCAGAGGATCTGCTAATTTCAGAGGATTGGGGCCTTGGTGGCCCTTGTACCACGGTTTTGAGAGGATTGGATTTCAGACTATTCTGATGCCTGGAGTGTGTGTGTGTGTGTCAAACCTGACACCATTGAGGTGTAGCAGATGAAGGCACAGGCCAGGGAAGAGAAAGTGGCCAAGCAACAGGAGAGGTGAGATATCTGCAGTGTGCGTGTGTCAAACCCGACACCATCGAGGTGCAGCAGATGAAGGCACAGGCCAGGGAAGAGAAACTGGCCAAGCAACAGGAGAGGTGAGAGATCTGCAGTGTGTGTGTGCGTGTGTCAAGCGCGACACCATCGAGGTGCAGCAGATGAAGGCACATATGCAAGCAAGGGTCATAAAGAGATAGATGACAGGATGTTATTTGTGTGAAATAATAAGCCCTTATTGGAGCAGCCAACTCATTACCTATCAACATCATTAATTCACTTACAGCAGATTTTTAGATCCTAATTAAAACAATTTAATCTGTTTTACAGCTTGAAAAACAGAATAGGTAAAGTGTTTTATTTTGATGGCTGTCTTTTTTTTTTGCCTTTAAAAAAAATAGAAGAAACATCAAGTTTGCTGCAATATTCAATTTTAAACATTACATATGCATAGATATATTTTTTTAAATAATCTTCTTTTGAATATGTAATTATGATATAAAATGATTTTTAGCCCTTTCGCCGCCAGCCCTTTTTTTTCCAGCCAAAAATGTATGTCAAACTTACCTAGGTTACGAAAAGTTGGCATCTGCAGTACTGTGAATCCCCCAATGACATGCATCAAATAAATCATTTCCTTATCTCCCAAGGATATTGGATAACTGATCCAACTTTTATGCTTTTTAGTAGCATGGGTGTTAAATCAGTGTGGTGCTAAAATGCGACATCGGCGGTGAAAGGGTTAAAGCTTCTGTCACTTAGTCGCTCTATGTCAAACTGCAAATGTTTTAAATGTTCTCAAAGTATATATTATATGCTTATAAACTAGTGATAATGCTTAGACTTTTAAGTCCTCAATAGCATTTTTACAGTAATATACGCTTTTCATTTGAAATGTTTTTAATTGTTAGCCTTCACCATTTTGAAAAAAAAGAGAGCATCAGGCTCAATGATTTGCTTGCGAAAAAACAACAACTTGTGTTTTCAGAGCACAGATGGAAAAGATGAGACTAGAAGCTCAGGAATCTGAGCGGGTGCGAAAAGAACTTGAGGATAAACTGAAGAGGATGCAAGAGGAACAAGATCGCACATCAAAAGGTAGATATGGTTTGTCCTTCTCTTGATAATATGGAGTTATGTTTTTGCTTGTTTAAATGTTGTTGGTTGATTCATTAGCATTCGATCTGCCATTTTGCTGTGGTATAACTGTTTAAATGAAAGGGGGAAATTGTTTTAATACTATTAATGATAGATTGAGTTGACTTTTTAAATTGATACTAGGTGTGGAAAAACTGAACTGCTTTAGTTTTGAATATTCTATCAATTTTTGTGTCTGATTTAAGATTTTTTAAGCAATAAATGTTTTAGACATGGACTGGAGGAGTTTTTAACATTCGCCCAACTTACTCTTGTGTTCTGTCAGACATGAAAGACCTGCAGGCCAGAATCAAAGAGAAGGATGACAAGATGGCTGAGCTGCTAGCCCTTCGGGAGGAACTGGATTCCGAGCGTCGCCGCGCTGAAGAGCTTCGCCTCGAAATGGAACGCTCCCATGAAATGGAACAGTCCGAGCGACAGAGACTGGTGAGTTTTCCTTTCACTTTTTGAACATCATGATGACATGGGTGAAAGTAGTTCAGGCATGCTCCCAGAATCAGGATTAGAAAAGCTGATTGAAAGAGTTCAGGATTGGCCATCTTGTCATCGGGAACGACAGTCTTATGAAATAAAGCATTTGTACCAAAATTGGTGGTAAATTTCTTCAAACAAGATGATAGATATGCTATTCTAACACTATTCCTACCCATCCTGTACTCACACTCATACACACACACACATACACACACACTTATTCTTTTATCGTCAATAAAGATCATTTGACTTGACTTGACACACACACACACACACACACACACACACACATGGATGCTCCTGCTTTCAGGATGTCGTGAAATGCAGGATTTTTTTTATTGCCTGTAGCGGACATTGCCAGATTATGAGAATTTGAGAAGCAACGAATTTCCTATTTACAAAAGTTTTGTCGGTTTCTTGCATGTGTACAATATGAAAGAAATGAATACAGATAAATATTTACATACCTTTACCAGGAACTTTACATTTTTAGGATTGCTTAAAAGTCAAGTTGTTAACTGGGCAGCCCCTGGATCCCTGCCTTACAGGATTTTTTAAATTCTGATGGAGCACCCATGTACACACACACACACACACACTGAATCATTTGGTTTCTGATTGAAACTTACTACAAGGCCAAAAAATACATTGCTGTATAAAATAATTTGTGCTAGAAGGGTATCTTCACAAACCATCCAGCTCATCCCTGGCGTTTGTTAAATCAGGCGGATGAGTTGGAAGCGGCCCAGAAGAACCTGCAGGACAAGCTGTCGGACATCGAGGTGAAGGAGCAGAGCGTGACGGAGCTGCACTCGGAGCTGGAGGCCGCGAGGCGCGAGGCGGAGTACAGGAACCAGGAGCTGGACCAGGTGCGCACGGAGAAGATGCAGCGCGAGCAGGAGCTGCAGGAGAAGCTGCAGGAGCAGCTGCAGCTCAAGTCTGAGATGCACACCACGCACGACGAGAACGACGAGGCCGAGGAGAACAACAAGAACGAGTATGGTGAGTAAATGATCAATACCTTATTTCGCGTACAGTAAGGCACACTCACAAAATTTTACACCTACAGTATTTTACAGACTTCAAGGCGATACTTTTTCCCTCAACTGAGATCCCTGCGCCTTAACCCAATGCCTCCCACACACTCGTGACGCAAGCCTCTTATACAGTTCCCGGGCCAAGGGAACAAACTCCGCAGATCATACCCAATCACAAAAAATAAAGTATAACTCACCTTTAATTTTGAAAAGATGCATATTGAAGAGCAATGATTATATTTTCATTTGAAAGCAAAAACAGTGTCGCACAGCAAACCATACATTGGAAACAAAATTTCCGAAGTTCACTGTTGGCTTTGACACACAAGAATGTTTTTTCTCCCAGTCTATAAGTATAACACGCACTCGTTTGCAAGAAAAAAGTCTGGTAATTGTCAGAAGATAACTTGAGTTTGTTTGTTTGAGTCGACCTGGTGTTTTCAATCGATTTTTTGCCTTTGTTTGATCATTTTGCATGCTCCTTAAAATATGTTGTGCTTTGAGCATGTTTAAATTCAGCCTTATTATTAGAAGCGCCTTGTAGTCCATAAAATCAATTAATTCTGATTTCATTATAACATATTTTTCTTACTATATTATCACTAATATAGTTTAGTCATGCTATCAGTTGCTTCGGTCTCGGGTCTGGAAAAAAATCATTGCCTTCTAGTCCGTAAAATATGATAACCACTGATGTTATGATGGTGCGCAGTGTTTTCTTGGTATCTGTCTCATTCAATCTTTTTTCCTCTCTCTTTCTGTCTTTCGCTGTTTCACTAACTCTCACTCACTAAACAGAATTAATTTTTGTCAATATCAGCATTTTGTTGGCTAGTGTTTTTTTTTTCTCCCCTTCAGAGGTAATTTTACAATTTGTTCTATATCTCAACAATCTTGGAATGAATCTGTACGATAGGCTAGGCTATGAAGTATAATCATTAACCTGTTAAAGATTTATAATTGAACAAAGTGCGGTCACCTTGTTTCATAGGTGGTGAGCTGCAGGTGGATGAAGAGTTGGCTTCCCGCCCACGTGCTGAGGAGGAGCGTATAACTGAAGCTGGGAAGAATGAAAAACTCCAAAAACAGCTTGAAGTGAGTGTTCTTGCGTTGATACACGTACACATTTTATCTGTCATGGTTAAGCATCATTTAGGGTGTATTTTGGTTTGATCAAAAAAGAATGTTGAAGTAGAGTTTTAGGTGAATGTACTGTGTTGCTGAATGAAAAGTTATGCTTTACGTCTTCCCGGTCCAGCTGGACACATCTGAGACAGTAACTGTTACTACAATGTTTATTTTTTTACCCTCAAAGGGTGTGTGTGTCTGTGACAGTGTCTCTCTGTGTGTGTGTGTGTGTATGTCTGTGTGTACATCCTTGAACCAAATGTGGATTAGACTTCAGTTTTTGCATGAGTAATTGACATCATTAGTGCACACGAAGAAAGTGCAAAATCACATCTTGGGGTGGTGGGAGCTAAGTTTGCATAAAGCAGAACAAGCATTTAACCTTAACCCTTTCGCCGCCAGCATTTTTTAAGCCAACATTTTAATATTAAACTGACATGGGTAGAGAAAAGATTTTGTCTGAAATATTGGGGAGTCCTCTGTGACATATTTAAAATAAGGCCTATCCTTACCTCTAAAATTAAAAACCCAAGATCACTGAATAGCAGATCTTGATTTCAAGGCTTTTAATGACATGGGTGTTAAATCATTGTGGTGCAAAAATGCGACCTTGGCGGCGAAAGGGTTAAAATGCAACAGTTAAAAATAAACTTTTAATTGATCGCTGTAAATTAGTGTGCAGAAATATAATGTATATGATTTCTTCTATTTTCCCCCCCAGAAACTGAAAACAGATTTAGGAAAGGAGCTGGAAGACGAGAGGATTACCCAAAACGATGTGCTCCACGCCGAAAACGTGCGGCAAGGGCGGGACAAGTACAAGACGCTGAAGCAGATCCGCATGGGCAACACGAAGCGTCGAGTGGACGAGTTCGAATCCATGTGAGGTGGCAGCAACTTGCCAGCGGAGAAAGCTGCTCGCACTGCACGTGCACCTTACTAACTGCCGCCGCTTTCTGCCTTGGTTGTCTGTCTCTACCCTGGACGAGGCAGTTTGGACGTTTTTGCAAAACTTGTACAGTTGTGATCTGGGCCAGCTAGTGTGCCTTCGAAGCGGGGAGGGCATATCATCAAGTGTGTGTCAAGGTTTTCAAGTGACTGTCGAGAACTTCTGGGCAATTCGGAGATGCTTTAACTCCGTTCTGCGCAGTTCAGTTCTGAGGAACCATTTGGAGTACAGCAGCTGCCAGCAGGACCTTGTTCTGCCTGACCTTCGCTTTCTATTTAATTAAACGTGCATTACGGGCTGGCCCTGGCATTTTGGCCTTTACCCCCTCTCCCTCAAAGATATCATAGTTCTTAGATTGGCAGTAAACCAGCGTGTACCTCGATTAATCTGATCAATGGGGATGTCTCTGAATGAACCCAATATCTAGTATGTGAAGAGAGCGTTGTGATTAAATTTGGGCAAGTAATTTCTGGGTCTGTCCTAGGTTTTGTCTGTTTCTTTTCTCGTAGTGTTTATTTGAGATGTATTTATATATTCCTTTTTATGTTGTATGTCACACATGGACTGATACGTGTATCTTTCATTTTGCCCACCACATATCTCTATCTGAATATGTTTGGTTACTTTGTGCTCTATCTCTTCCTTCCTCTCCCCTTCCTCACCCTCTTGTATGCCTCAATGATAATTATCCTGTTTAAGTCTTTTGTTACTCATGTTACATGTTTTTAGTTCTGAATTTTGTGATGCTCTTTTTCTTCCCCTGTCTTCTTTCCTTTTTGTTATCTTGTGTCTCCTTTATGTTATGGTTTAAACTTTTCACTGTCATCTGACAATTTTTGTTAGCCTTTTCAAGGTTGCCTTGAACAAATCTTTTCTCCCTTATGTGTGATAATTTTTTGTTTTATATGTACGTATGTATTTAATAATGTTTTTGTTTTCTTTATGGCGTTTGTATTACTTTCTTCTTTTCCTGCGGTATATTGTTTTTGCCCAGGTCCGTAAAAAAACCAGCGCAGTCAAATCATAAATGCAGTTTGAAAGAACATGGTCAATGGCAGATTTATAATCTGAAGAGGAGTTTGGATATTCTCTTGACTTTTTTCATTCCTTGCATAAAAGACTTTACATTTTGTTGCAAGATATTTTAGTTAGAATTGTGTTCATCAAAATTGACAATCTTTTAGTTCAGAGACGTATGCACACCCATGCATGCATGCATGCCACTTCTGCCAGTGTGTTTGTATTATGTTTATGTAGCTGGGACGTGTGCACTTAAGTGTCTTGCACCATGCTTTTCTACTTGCCAGAAACTGGTACAAACCACATCAATAAAGTTGCTGAAAGTTTGCTGGCTGCTTTGTAATCACAAAGTAAACTAAACTGTGC
This sequence comes from Phymorhynchus buccinoides, assembly GCA_017654935.2. NCBI lineage: Eukaryota > Metazoa > Mollusca > Gastropoda > Neogastropoda > Raphitomidae > Phymorhynchus > Phymorhynchus buccinoides. The sequence continues at coordinate 19,330 of JAGGCT020001327.1, forward strand.
ATATACCAGGGTGAAACAAAAACAGGACAAATACAAATAAGGGTGTCACTGAGTTTACATTGTCTCTAGTCATATTCTACTCTGTTAAATTTGAAGTGATTCTGTACGGCAGTTCACAAAATATTGTGTGGACAGACAAGACAAAACCACAAACATTTGCAAAAGGCCGCCTATACAAAGTATTTGGTATTTGGTACTTTATAGTCACAGAGTCTGTGAAATTCGGTTTGCTCCCACTTGGATAGCGGGTCGCAGCCAGAGGCGTGCCACCCTTTTGTTTTTCTTTTTTTTTGCATGCGACTTTGCAAAAGTGACATAGGCTTAATTAGTAAAAGAAAAATGTGCCCTTGTGAACATTAGGCACATTGAATTTGCTTTTATTTTGTGGAATAATCACCAAAATTCTTGATGAAAGATTACTTGAAGATGATGAAAGCAAGTGGTAGGCAAGGTGATAGACATAGCGAAAGCTTTTGGAGAGTATGGTCACATTATAAACATGGTACTCATAGACATTCAGGTCATTTAAAGGACACCCCCATGTTTGCACACATTGGTGCACACCATTTCATTCCATTGCCTTCATTGGTGAAAGATGTGGTTGCAGTTTTGTTTTGTTTCATGGTGATTCCCAAACAATATGCATATTTGGTGACAAGTTACCGGCGTGATCGTCTGCTTGAATTGTATGCAAATGTGCGAGTGAATGTGTTTTACAAATTGACATGTGCATTTTCTTATTAATGAAATTGATATTAAGAATACACATCTAAGTCACATTTAGGATTAAGAAATAGAAAAACATGTGGTGGGTTGAGGAGAGATAGAAAAGGATTTAAGCATCCTGTACAAATCTTCATCACAAAACGATGTGAACAATATTGTTGGTGTTGTATCTTGGCTTTGGCCATAAGCCACGCTTGCCATTGAGAGTGAAAAGCAATTATCTTTAAGAGATAGCTATAAAATGTTTCTTTGAATTATATATTTCAGAGTTTAGTAATATATGATTACTTGTCAAATAGATAATTTGTTTGTTTTTACAAGTTATTTTCAGTTGTTTTGTGTTATTTGGAATTATCAATTAACTACTTAAATGTTTGGATAAAATTTGCTGCAAGCAGATATAATAAGACATGAAAGATTTATAGTGTTCCCTTTTAGTTCTGGGTTTTGAAAGAAAAGTATAAGCAAAAATAAAAATAAAAGTTTATAGTGATTTTTTTAATGCATGTAATTCATACAATTCAAACATTTAAAGTTTTAAGACCATACTTGTGTTGATAACGACCTTAGTGGGCATTATGAGTGTGTTTCTGTTTTTAATGCAGTTTGGTTTGTTGAGACTGAAAGTAAACCTGCTTTGCAGTTGAATGTTTCAGCACCAGTAAGCTTAATTGATCAAGTAAATTATTTACATGTCCTTTACTATGTTCTTTACTACGTGTACACTATCTTCATAATTATGTTAACCACATATTTGGCAATAAACAGTTGAAAATGATTCCATTTTTACTGGATGATATGTGACGTAAAGAGAACACATCACCTTTCACCTTTCCTCTTATCACCTTTCCTTGTAATTGTACTTTATCAAAAATTTTAGTAAGTGGGTGCACACACACACATGCACGCACACACACACATGCACGCACATACACACACAAAAACACACACACTGAACTGGACTGGAATCAATTGTCAGATTACTGATGTTAAACAAAAATATATTAAATCAATGAAAGACAATAAAGTAAAATAAATCAAATAATAACTTTAAAACTAAACATGACAAGAAATACTCTCTCTCTCTCTCTCTCTCTCTCTCTCTCTCTCTCTCTCTTCTTTTCGGTGTCTCTGTCTATCTGTCACTCTCTCTCTGTGAGAAAGGTTATTGTCTGTGTGTGTTGTGTGTGTGCAATTGAGTGATATGTGTTGTCTGTATGAATTATTTTTGCTTAGAACTCAGCCAATGGTGAGTCACACCAGGCTTCTGAGTTGTGTTAATGTTGTTGGATGGTGGTTTATTTTTTTCACCACAAACAAGCAACAACAAAAAAGAAGTGACATTTCTATTGGTGATAATACACACCTTGTACATACACACACTCCGCCTGTTCACAAAACTCAGAATTTGTCAATCAGGGAAGTGCGCCCTTGTGGCACTGACAAACAAACAAGCGAGCACTTCCTCCACTCCAGTCCTGTCCACTCTTCAACCAGCTGAGTCGAGAGAGAGCACCTGGCCAGACCTGACCCCGTCCCATTCACTTAAAAGCCTTACAGCAGCCTTGGGGAACTGAGACATATAGCTGCCTTCAGTCTGATTGCTGGAGTGTCCATCTCAGATTTGAGACGTTCGAGAAGAAGATACATACGCCTAACATGGCCAGACAATGAAACTTGAGCCCTCATTCCATTTGTACTGTTCTCCCATTCTAAAAACAAAACAAAACAAGCATCGCCTACTCCATCTTCCTACCAAGTATTGTTGGGATCTGTCAAGTAGTTTTTAAAAAAATTGAAGGATAGACAGACACTGAGACAGCCCCAAAACAAAACCTGTCGGAGTCTGGCCAGCTAAAAAAGAGCTAGGTGTACAAAAAAAGTGATTAATCAAAACATCAGTACTCCAATATGCAATTCAGCAAATGGTAAATCAGATTAACAGGAAAAGTTGTATTGTTACACTCTTCAACCCTTTATCATATCATATCATGGCACTATAGGCTTTTCAGCCTTTTGCCCTCTAGATTGGTTCTATTTGTTATTTATGTTGTATCGGCATTGCCGATCGACTACTTAGGCAGTCGTGTTTTATTTATCTAATTTATTTAAATTTACTGAATACACAATATTTTGAAAATATCGATCTAATGAGTTCTTGAATGCATTTAGTGACGATGCATTTACTGCTTCATTTGGAAGATTATTCCATGCGTTAGTAATTATACGGTTAGTGAAAAAGGTTTGTGCAAATTTAGTATTAGTAGTTTTTTTTATTAGTTTAAAAGTATGTCCGTGGGTTCTTTCATCCTCACACAGAGTTAGTAATTGTTTTGTGGTAGTATAGTCATACAAACCACGGAGAATTTTGTATACTTCTATTAGATCACCTCTAAGTCTTCTGTATTCTAGGCTTGGTAGTTTTAAGTACGTCAGTCTTTCCTGATAACTCATATTGCTTGTGCCCTGAATTTTCTTTGAGAACCTTCGCTGCACCCCTTCAACTAGATCAATATTCTTTCTTAGGTGTGGGCACCACACTGGGTTTCCATACTCTAGAACAGGTCTTACTAGAGTTTTGAATAGAGGAACCATAATATCTTTAGACTTATTAGTAATTGTTTTGACTAGTAATCCTGAAATCCGGTTTGCTTTTAGTACAGTATTATTTATGTGAGGCTCAAAAGACAGACCTTGGTCTACAAATACCCCAAGATCCTTTTCAACTGATGTAACTTCCAGCGTTCTTCTTTCTTTACCTTCCTTTATGGAGTATTTATGCATGGGATTTTGTTTACCTAAGTGCATAACTTTACATTTCTCACTATTAAATTTCATTAGCCATGTATCCGCCCATGCCACCAAGTTGTCAATGCATCTTTGTACTTCTAGTTTTGATTCTTCACTGTTATCTACGTTTGCATATGCCTTTGTATCATCTGCAAAAATTTTAACCTTGCACTCCACTTGCTCCGGTAATTCATTTATAAAATAAACAGGACGGGCCCCAGGACACTACCCTGAGGGACTCCGCTGGTTACCTTTATTGAATCCGAATTAAAACCATTAATATTGACTTTTTGACCTCTCTCTTAAGAAATCATCCAACCATGTCAAGAGGCTACCTCCCACCCCATAAGATTTCAGCTTATGTAGGAGATGGCGATGCGACACCGTGTCGAACGCCTTCTGCAGGTCCAGATAGACGGCATCAAGAGATTTACTATCTTCCAGCGAGCCCACCCAGTCGTTTATTGTCATCAGTAGTTGCGTGATGCAAGATCGGCCCTTAGTGAAACCAAATTGATCTTTAGAAAGTATATTATTTTCAATTAGATGAACACATAATGCATCTCTAATACATTTTTACAAAAGTTTGCAAACGACTGATGTAAGGCTCACCGGACGATAATTTCAGGGACTAAATTTATCCCCTTTCTTAAAAATTGGTTTAATTTCTGCTAGTTTCCATGCTGTGGGGATTTTGCCATCTTTGACTGTTTTATTAAATAGATAAGTTAGGGGCCCTGACAACTGAGTTGCCAACTCCCTAAGGACTCTGGGGTGTATCTCATCTGGCCCTGGGGATTTGTCCACCTTCAAAGACTCAAGTTCCTTCTGCATTTGTTCTTGAGTAACTGTTATTGAATCTATGTTAGTGCTTACCTTTCGATTAATCTCAGGTAATCTGTCTGACTCTTCATCCGTGAACACACTGCCAAAAAACTTATTTAAAGCATTAGCTTTGTCCTGATCATTTACAGTAAAAGTCCCATCATCTTTTTTTAGTTTTGAAATAGATTCCCTTGGCTTAGTCTTGTCATTAACATATTTAAAAAAGGCCTTGGGATTACTTTTAGCCTCTTTAGCTAGGCGATGCTCTCTTTCCTTCACATGCCTCCTAGATGCTCCTCCTTTACCCTCATTTTAAATGAAAATGTGGAGCTGACTCAATTATTACCAGCCGCGAACGAAGAGAATGAAGCTGGTAATGTTTTCAGAGCTTTCTGTGGCTATGTATGTATGTAATCACGATAGTGTCTGAACTATTTGATGGATCTTGATAATACTTTGTAGGAAGATGGAAAATTAACTGTTTGTGCGCAAGTTCGAATATGGGGATAATTGGCGTTGTCATGCATTTTTTAAGGATTATTTGTTTTTAATAGGCCAAAGAGAGGGCTGGTCAGTTATCCAACAGGCCTAAGCTGTTTGATCACGTCACCACGTGACCGAGTCACGCTTGACCAGCAGTGACGCGCGCGCTGACAGGCGTGATTTGAGCGGTTGCATCATTAAGCCCTTTGCACGAGTTGGCTTTGTGTGAGTGGAGTGGTTACCAGCCGCGATCGAAGAGAGCGAAGCTGGTAATGTTTTCAGCAATTTCTGTTTGTTCCTATGTGACTATATCTTCTTCCTCTTCTTCCTCTTCTTCTTCTTCTTCTTCTTCTTCTTTCTCTTAACATCCTACGTCATTCTCTTAACATCCTACATATCTATCTATCACGTTAACACGATAACGTTCGAACCTAGGATGCTCAAATTTTACATGCGGGTAGATACCAAGGATAGGTTCGAATATGGGGTTAATCGGCACTGTCATGCTTTTTTAAAGGAATATTTAGTTTTTTTATATAAGGCAAAGAGAGAATAAATAGCCAGCTCCCTGCGCTAGGTTAGGTCACTTAAGTCAGGTGACTATGACTCATCATAGCACCCCTTTATCTATTCGACCCGTGTCTCTGTGTCCCGCCCACCCGATAAAGTACAATCGGATGAAACCTCTCTGCACTACGCTTGGCTGCCATGGCCAAAGCCATGGTACACGAACAGTACCAACACCATCTCCAAATCTACACGGACGGCTATGTCCTACAAGATGGATAAGTTGGCAGCGCCTTCGTGATCCCAGATCTGGGATTTATTGTGACGAGGTAATGGGTTA
>JAGGCT020001328.1:0-25000 GCA_017654935.2 Phymorhynchus buccinoides
TCTCTGTGTGTGTGTGTGTGCGTACTCGCGCAAGTGCGCAAACATGCAAAAGTATGGTCGCATGAACAAACTTTACACATGTAATGCAAAAATTGTGTGTGCACACGATTTTATTGGTACATACACTAGAAAACACTAGAAAAGATTCTTTGCACGTTGTGTGTTGACAGGTATTTCTGTTGGAGAGTCAGGTGACAAGCATTCCCAGTCTGCAATTTGATCTGGAGGAGGACAAGTCGTTTGTGTTTCTGCTCTACCCCCCTGACCACTTGGACAGCCTCAACCCTGATCACATCAGTTCTAGGTAAGCACCCCTCATTGTACCACCCTCCCCGTAGTCCACGGAGGGCTAGGACTTATCATAGGACTATGATTAGCTGGTTATTTATTGTTGGAAGTCGTTTGCGCAACATTTGCATGGTTTTAGCGTGTTTGACTTTGGTTTGATGGTTGTTGTTGTTTGTTTGTTGTGTATGTCTCTGTATAAACAATTTGGTTTGATGGTTGTTGTTGTTTGTTTGTTGTGTATGTCTCTGTATAAACAATTAAAATATCTTCTAATAACCATCAGGATAATTACAACCACAAAGATCCATTATTAAGAAGAAGAAAAATAGCTGGGGGGAGGAGGGGGGCGCTGTCAAAGAGGGATAACTCATTCAAGTTGTTCCGGCCATATATGTCCGGAATTAATAGATAGCTGTCAATTGGATGCATTTGCATCAAGGGAAGTAAATCTGTATGCACACCATACCTTGGTCACTTCTAAACTAGCTTTGCTCCATTAGACCACAATTTTGCCTCTGACTTTGGTTTTGTAGTGGTTTGTTGTGGGGCAACCAATCGGTGTAGAGAGTTTGTTTATATAAAGTATATATAAAAAAAGTCTGATCTACCACTTCCCTATGTCTAAACCTGAAGTAAAAACCTGTAATCTTTCATTTTTCCTTTTGTTTAATGTATGTTTTGTTTGTGTGTATGGCTGGAATGATTTGTGAGTTTTTTTTAATAATTCAAAATCGTTGCGATGCGAGTTTCCCAGTTTGGAGGATAGGTAAAGGAAAAATGTGGACTGTGTTCAATTAAAAAAAAAAATTCTTCTAATGTTCTCTCTCAGGGCTGGGTGTAAAAAAGTATGTATACTTATCTCATTACCCTGTATAAATAAAATTTTGTTCGTTCGTTCTTTCTTTCTCTCTCATTCCAAGAACTGGGAGTGCATTTGCCTGTCTATTCATGTTGTGCAGGGTGCCGCTGAGGGACATGATCGTGGGCCTGCTGTCCAACCAGCTGCTGCTGCAGACGCTGGGGGCATTGCTCCTGGACTCGGACTCTGCCGGAGACACCCACACTACGTCTTCCGAGGGATCCTCTCTGCCGGGTATGTCAGGATCAGTTATTTTTCTTCTTCGATCGCTCAGACAGTTTTCCTGTCAATTATGAGCGCAGATGCGTCATGCTGCCGATTTGCGCCTAACTAGCAAATAGTTAGGCCCAGCAAGTCCGACTTCGGCTGGAGGAAATGTTTTTGAAAGTGTTTCGTGAAAAAAGGCAGGAGAATGGACCAGGTAAGGCAGAAAGATAGTAGATGACAGCAAGCAAAGGGAGAAGGCAGAGTCAAAGAGAGTGACAGATTAGAGGAAGTTACAAGCACATAACTTCCAGAAGGTGGGGGAACTATTTATAAAAAAAGACACCCCATATCCCCACGGGGGGGGGGATCAGTTCAGGTTACAACAAGTCAGTACAGAAAGTTTGATAAAGTTTTAGTATAGAAAGTTTATTTTTAAAAACAGTATAGAAAGGTGTTTTTTTTAAAAGGAGACAAAAAGTGGTGACTGCAGAGAGGGCCATATAAAAATATCTGGATCTATTTGTATTTGTATTATTTCTAATCACAGAGACACGTCTGTGAAATTCGGGTTGCTCCCCTGGAGAGCGCATCGCCTCAGTGCAGCGCTACCCCTTTTTTTTTGGGGGGGGGGGCTGTCTCCTTAGATAAGGTGGTTTCTTCTCTGGAAATCTCTTCCTAAAGAGAATAACCAACTGACAAACCCCATAAATTTAGATGTTAATTTTGATTGACTTTGTTAAAAAAAATGGAAAACTCAGAAACTTTAGTTTGCAAACAAACTCCTACACGTTTCAAAGCATTACAATGATAGCGTGTGTCTGTGTTATAATTCCATAACACAGTCAAAGTAATTATCTTATGCAGGCACCTTGAAATCTTTTTCTGGTTTGAGGCAGTGTCTGGGGACGCACTGGCCTCTCCTGTCCATGGTGGGGGCTGATGCATGCATGCTGGGTTTCTGAGTGGTGATGTTTTTGCCAGTGGGCTCTGTAGTCATGAAAAACGGGCTTGTACACCCACTTTCACAAGAACTCCTCTGCAACGTATCTAAATAAATGATCACCGAGTAGAGAGCAGCTATGTATCCATGCATGCTTAATTCCCGTGTGTGCCTACACCTTTAATAAATAACACAACACGGGCTTCCAAGGTTGGTGTAGGGCTGCTCTTGTGGTGGTAGGGCAGGTGAGGCCAATGTGTCTCTGGGTCCCTCCGGGTGTTTCTTTCTTATTCATGAGTTGAAGCAAAGATTCTAAAAGGGTAAGATGGACTACTTAAGAGTTACAGCGAACCGGGCTGATAGAGTTATTGTTAGTGGGGTAGTTACACACCATTCACAGCGGCGGCTATCCAAAAACTCTGACTGGAATTTGAACGGAGAATTCAAATGGCCTATCGACGTGTAAATGTGTCACGTTTAAAAGGGACATAACCAGTGTTTCTGTCCTCACTACTCATATAGGGAAAAGAGACCGGATGCTTGTCTTCCCCTATACAGTCTTTGGTTGAGGTCAATGTCAGGTGATGATGGTGTGCTGTTGCATGGTCTGCCAGGTCTGATGGTGTACATGTCCACGCGCAACGTCCTCTCCTTCATGGACATCCTGGACTCCCTGTACCAGTTTGCTGTGGCCTTCGACGTGCGCCCAGGCCTCAAGTTCCTGCTCCAGAAAGTGGCCGGCTTGGAGGTGGCCGCCAACCAGTACCGCCTGGCCGGAGCCAGTACCGTACTGTACCTGCACGCCCTCACCCACCTCTGCTCCACCCTCTCCCCCTTGGATATGGCCACCGTCAGCGCCTTGCTCCAACAAAGAACAGAGAAGGGAGATGCGAACGCTCATGAGCCGAAGGAAGGAATGGGCACTGGTAAAGAAAGTGAGGAGACAACGAGTGAAGAAATAGTGAGAGAAGAAAGGGGAGAGGGAGAAAGCGACTCTGCTGCAGATGGTGCGATGGCCGAGGGCGATGATACCTCTCCCTCAGATAAAGCAGAAGGTAGCTCAACCGATGACAAAGCGTGCGACATAACTTCTGAACGCCAAGAAAAGGACAAAAATTCCACTGAACTCCAAGAAAAAGAAGAGAAATCCGCAGAAAACGGCACAGAACCTTCACAGAAACCTGACCCACAGACTACCAATTCAGAAAACCCTCTTCCAACAACAACCACTCCATCATCCTCTGTTGCCGCCACACCACCACCACCACCACCACCCTCTCACAACACGCCTTCATCCTCATCTTCCTCCTGGTGGCGGCAAGGCTCGGTGAGCAAGGCCAGACCGTGGGACAGCTCGGACGTCTTCTTGCCCATGCTGAGAGAGAAGTGTGACGCCATCTGCAAGCAGTACGTGGACATTCTGGCCGACAGCGGCACAGAGTCTCTGGTGGACAGGATGGCTGGGAGGTCCCTGTTCTTCTTGTTGGCACAGCCTGAGGACATCGCCGAGATCACCCGGCCTTTGTGGAGGAGAGGCAGCGACCTGGGGGGAAAGAAGGACAAGGGGGCGGGAGAGTTTGCCAAGGAAGGAGGAGGAGACAGAGTGGTGGAGATGGTGGTGTCCAATCCTCAGATGCAGCTGGGTGAGTTGGTTTGTTCGTTGCTTTCCTTTGGCATTTGGGGAGACAGGAGGAGAGAGAGAGAGAGAGAGAGAGAGGGGGCAAAGATAAATTAAGGAAATGGACATCTTGCTATAATTTCGAAATGGAGAGACCGTTTTTGGTAATAAGGTTAAAGTTTTAAAACAGCATGTAATGCCAAAATTTTATTATTTTTACGAAGGGTCAATTTTTTTTATAAGGTAGAATGATGTAAGGACACACACACACATGCGCACATGCACATGCACACACACACACACACACACACAAGCACACGCACACAAACACACATGTGCACAACGCATATATGTGATTTTTGTGTGTATGTATGTGTGTGTGTATTGGGGGTGGTTTTGGGTGTATGTCTGCATGTGCGTGTGAGTGCATGTGTAGATGTAAAAGCACATATATCTTCTTCCATTTTTTTTCTTTATTATATATATTTTTTTCCATATGCATGGCTTGATGCAAAAAAGCAAATTTGGATTGCCTATTCAATGTACCATCTGAAAATAAAGTCCTTGACTTGACATATTGAGAGATAGAAAATGACACTCATAAACCGTAAGCTATTGAATCAATTATAACAAATGAACAATCTCAGAGCTGGATATGACCTTTGCAATGTCAATCATTTCAGGGCTGTAAATGATTGCTTTTAAAGGCCCTAAGTTTGCTATATTTATTTTAAAACTTTTGTACAGGGGAGTTAAAACTGGACATTCAAAAATAATATGAGAGAAACAATTCATGTTATGAATATGTTGTTGCGCAGAGCAAGGCGCTAGTGACTCCTCCAGTGCTGGCCCATCCAGCGAACAAAGCCAGCCAGCTAGAGCCACAGACAGCACCCATACGGGCCCCCGCAGACTCAGCAGAGGAGACAGCACAGACGATGACTCCAAAGGAAAGTTCAGCAAACGCCAACGCAGAGCCGATCAGGAGAGCAAGGTGAGATCACAATTATCAGGTATTAGAATTGTGAGAGGATCAGAGGATTAAAAATTTCTGACAGAGGATTGGCTTCTCTTGTCAGAGGTTTTGCCTTTTTATTGAGTTATCCTTTGTGTTAAATCGCAAATTTAAAAAAGATTTATCACTATATTAAGCCTTTTTGGTGGTGTTGGGAACTCATAGCAATGTTGTCCCTCTTCAGTCTAGGGCCTAGATAGCCCATTTATCCCGTAATTTTAGAGGATTGGACTTCAGACTATTCTGATGCCTGAATTATATAAGGGTGCTCATTTTCCGGCACACGCACTTTAACTTTCTCAATTAGTAATGTCCCATATGATCCTGTAAAGATCGGGAGGGCGTAAAACATAAATCTTGCCGGCACACGCTGGAAATCCGTTTTTTGGAGTGCTGAAACTTGTGTTTTCTGATTTTGTTTTAGTGCCAAAACTTGTGGCTTCCAGTTTTTTTTAGTTAAGAGCATGCGGTAAAAAAAAAAATTGGGCACAAATTCTGGGAATGAAAGACTTCAGGAAAAACGTCATTGCAAGTTTCGTAAGCAATGACATAATTTTATGCAAATCTTGGGTATTTTTTATTTAAAAGTGCCCCCTCAACAAATTTTTTGTTGATTTAGAATGTTCCAGATTTTGATGTAATTTTTTTCTGAAGTTGACTTCAGTTGTCTGCAGGTGTATTTGGTGGTGACAGACACGGTGATACAGAACCTACTGGGTCAGTACAAGCGACGTAACCTCACATAATATTAATGTCTGCAGGTGTATTCGGTGGCGACAGAAACAGTGATACATAACCTACTGGGTCAGTACAAGCGACGTAACCTCACATAATATTAATGTCTGCAGGTGTATTCGGTGGCAACTGACACGGTGATACATAACCTACTGGGTCAGTACAAGCGACGTAACCTCACATAATGTTAATGTCTGCAGGTGTATTCGGTGGCAACTGACACGGTGATACATAACCTACTGGGTCAGTACAAGCGACGTAACCTCACATAATGTTAATGTCTGCAGGTGTATTCGGTGGCGACAGACACGGTGATACATAACCTACTGGGTCAGTACAAGCGACGTAACCTCACATATTGTTAATGTCTGCAGGTGTATTCGGTGGCGACAGACACAGTGATACAGAACCTACTGGGTCAGTACAAGCGTCGTAAGCTGCACAACACCATGCCCAGCACCCAGGTGCAGTTTGCCCGCCACCACCGCCCTGCTACGACCAAGGTGCCACGCAGAGAGCCTGTTGATGAGGTCATTGACAAACAGCAGCAGTCCTCCATCATGAAAGTGAGATTCCTTTTGTATGCTTCCATTATCAATGTTCTATGTGTGTGTGTCTATCACCACCGCCCCACTGTAACCAAGGTGCCTCGCAGCGAGCCATCGACAAACAGCAACGGTCCTCCATCATGAGTGATATTCCTTTATGTGTGATTGCATTATTATTTCTGTGTGTGTGTATATGTGTTTATTATTACCGCTCTGCTGTTGCCAAGGTGACCTGCAGAGAGCCACTGACAAACAGCAACAGTCCTCCATCATGAAAGTGAGATAGACATCTCTTTTGTTTTTTGTGTCTTTATTGTTTGTTATGATTCATCTGTGTGGGTGGGTGAGTAGGTGGGTGGGTGTAAGAGCCTGTCAATGAGGCCATAAACAGGCAGCAACAGTCCTCCATCAAGATTCAAGAATACTTTATTTTCTCATTTAACACGATAAATTTCAATAAGGTGCAGAACACAACAATGACAAATAACATTGAAGTATAAAACATAAAGGCTTATCACAGAAAAAAATACATTAAAGTAATTTAAAATCATGAAAGTAAGATTGGGATTTTTTTTCTCCATTTCCTTTTTTTCTGTCATCATCTGTGTGTGTGTGTGTGTGTTGTGTTGTGTTATGTGTGTGTGTGTATGTGTGTGTGTGTGTGTGTGTGTGTGTGTGTGTGTGTGTGTGTGTGTGAAGAAGAGTCAATCAACGAATCCATTGACAAACAGCAGCAATCCTCCGTCTTGAAAGTGCCAGCTTAACAAGGCCAATTTAGCTACAATATTATTACATTTGTGACTTTCCTGGTATTCCAGTACCTCCAGGATCGACCCACTATCTTTACGGAGGACGTTAACTCTTCTGGCAGCATGTACTTTCTGACGTTCTTGGTTGTCCATTATATCTCAAATGACAAGAGGGAAGTAACGTTTTTTTAAAAGTTGCTTTAACGACAGAAACAGTGACAAAAGCTCTATGAACAGACAAACATATGGCAGGGTGCTTGGCAGTGAATGTCTTTGCATTTGGTGTGAGTGTAGAGTGATGTCTTGGGCGAGTGTATTCACCCATGGTGCTAGAAGAGTTAAACTCACTGTCTTCTTATTATGAAAGTGAGATTGAGGTATTCCTTTCATTCTTGTCTGTTTCTGTTATCATTTCTCTGTATGTGTGTGACACAGCGATGATAATAGTCAGGTGTCAAAGCTGAAGCTGTCATGCTTCTTTCTTTTCTTTTTTTTAACCCCTTGACTGCCAGAGAAAATTAAAGAAAAAAATAATTGTACAAATCATGACATGAAAAAGACAACTGATAGAGCCAATCTGACGAAATGGTCTTGGGATATAACTCTCTTGACTGTGCAAGAGCTAAGATCAGAATATCAGTTATTTCTCTTCATCTGGTGATGTCATCAAGTCAGTACGTGATACGTTTATAAATGTCAGTCAAGGGGTTAAATAAATAAGAATGATGCTGTATCACATGGATCACTACTGCTATTCTTCTTCTTCGATCACTCAGACAGTTTCCTGTCAATTGTGAGTGCAGATGCGTCATGCTGCTGTTATGCGCCTAACTAAGAAATAGTTAGGCCCAGCAAGTCCGACTTCGGCTGGAGGAAATGTTTTTGAAAGTGTTTTTCGTTTTTAAAAAAGGCAGGAGAATGGACCGGTAAGGCAGAAAGATAGTAGATGACATTAAGCAAAGGGAAAAGGCAGAGTCAAAGAGAGTGACAGATGAGAGGAAGTTTCAAGCACAGAAATTCCAGAAGGTGGGGGAACTATTTATACAAAAGAACCCCGGTATCCCCACAGGGGGGACTACTGCTATAATTTCTATCTGTGGTGCGTGTGATGTGTTCCCAGGACAGCGAGGCCCAGCAGCGGTCGTGGTCCGAGATGCTGGTGACAGTGATGCAGCTGTTCCTGGGGCTGTCGGAGCCCCGGTTCCAGGCCCTGTTGCCCGTGGTCTCCCCCAGCGTGGCCCAGCTCATCTGCCATGCCCGCGACTCCGTCCTCAGGGACACCCTGGCCCAGTGGTTCCACCGCCTGGGCCACATCTACCACTTTTTGCCCGAACAGAAACTGACAGAAGGCGATGCTGCCGGAAAGGAGGAGTCTGCTTGCTGATCTCGTTTGCATAGGAAACACTTTACAGGCGGTTGTAGAAGAAGAAGAAATTCTGCTTAATGTCCTCCGGTCTGGAACAGACACATATGGGACATTAGTAGATATAAAGATGGTGGGAACGATCCTGGAGGCAGTGCAACACCAGGAAAGTCCCGAATTTTTCACAATTCAGATGTATATCAAACCAGGCGGTTGTAGATGGTATAGTTTTAAGTTTTAAAAACTAAGAACCGTATTTTGTTTGCTGTAATTTTACAAATTTTACACAAAATTCAGATTTTGTTACTGTATTGTTGGTCGGATTATAAGGTGCTGGGGTCTCAGTGTGGGGAAAAAAAGTACTGCCTTGTAGTTAAAAAAAAAGATGGTACTGCTTTCTGCCCGACCACTATCCAGCAAGGGGAAGATGCTGCTGAAAAGGAGGAGTCTTCTGCTTCTTGCCCTTTGCCTTGGAAAGTTTGTTGGTAATTGTAGGTGATACAGTTCAGAGTTTGGGGACATCTAATGTTTTCTGGCTGGGGGTCACTTCTCGTTCGTCCAGAAGTTGACAGAAGATTGTGGAGCATGAATGGAGGAGTCTTCTGCTTCTTGTCCTTTTGTAGGTGATGCAGTTCAGAGTTTGGGGACATCTAATGTTTCCTGGGTGGGGGTCACTTCTCGTTCGTCCAAAAGTTGACAGAAGATTGTGGTGCAGGAATGGAGGAGTCTTCTGCTTCTTGTCCTTTTGTAGGTGGATGCAGTTCAGAGTTTGGGGACATCTAATGTTTCCTGGGTGGGGGTCACTTCTCGTTCGTCCAGAAGTTGACAGAAGATTGTGGAGCATGAATGGAGGAGTCTTCTGCTTCTTGTCCTTTTGTAGGTGATGCAGTTCAGAGTTTGGGGACATCTAATGTTTCCTGGGTGGGGGTCACTTCTCGTTCGTCCAGAAGTTGACAGAAGATTGTGGAGCAGGAATGGAGGAGCTTTCTGTTGACCTTGTTTGCCTTGGAAGCTTTGTGGGCAATCACAGTGAATATGTATTGATTTTTTGCCCCTTCACTGCCAGAGGAAAACAGAAATTATCGATTTTCTTATTATACAGTTGAAAAGAGTCCTGTTAGACTCAATTTGAGAAAATGGTCTAGTGACATATCTTTAAACAAAAAAAATATTATTCCAGGGCTATGTCATCAACAGTTATGACATCATGAGGGGTTAAGAGTTTAGGGACATCTAATGTTTTCGGGGTGGGGGGTTAGGGGGGTGGGGGGTGGGGGTCACTTCTCGTTCGACCAAAAGTTGACAGAAGATTGTGGTGCAGGAATGAAGGAGCCTTCTCATTGACCTTGTTTGCCTTGGAAGCTTTGTGGACAGTCACAGTGAATATGTATTGATTTTAACCCTTTCACCGCCAGCCCTTTTTCAGCCAAAAAATGCCATTAAACTTAACCCTTTCACTTTGCTCTGGTTTTAGCACCACAGTGATTTAACACCTATGTCTCTAAAAGGCATCAAATTGGGGACTATTATTCAAAGACCCTATTGTCTTAGTTTTGGGAAGTAAGGATAGACCTTATTTTATATATGTCACAGAAGAATCCCCAATACTGCAGATGGATTTTGTTCTCTACCCAGGTCAATTTAATGGACATTTTTGGTTCAAATATGGCTGGCGGTGAAAGGGTTAACTGGGGTGGAGAAAAGTAATTATCAGCAATATTGGAAATTCCTCTGTCACATCTATAACACTAGGCCTACCCTTACCTCCTAAAATCAAGAAAACGGGGTCTTCAAATAACAAGCCCTGATTTGTCACCTTTTAGAGACATGGGTGTTAAGCCATTGTGGTGCCTAAATGCGACGCGACGTTGGCGGTGAAAGGGTTAAGGCATCTTCCACCCCATTGACCTATGGAAGAAGATGCTGCTGAATAGAACTAGGAGTCTTTGCTTAGGAAGCTTTGTTGTTCTAAATAATACATTTATTTCAGTTAAAAATGTTTGGAGGTGCAATGTTTTCTGGCTTTTTGGTATTTAACTTTTTTTTTAAAAGTACAAATTTTTAATACAGAAATGCTGGAAAATGTGTAATGTGCTTCACTGATGATCATGTCTGCACAATAAGATTCTATTTGTTACTGTATTCAAGGATGCGCATGGAGGATAGGATAACTGACGGAGAATGGGTCTGCTGCTTTGTATTGAACTTTGTGAAACAGAGTTGTACAAAAGACTTAGATTGTATCCTTGGAGAAAGTAGGTGGCCTGTGTGTTTCATGACCAAATGTATTATTTTGATTCTAGTCGCTGGAAAAAATCACTGTTCTGAATCGTGATATAACAAGATTTATCTTTCATGGGCCCTTTTATTCTATTCTATTATTGTAGACATTAAGAGTAAGCATTTTTTAGATCTGATGGCTGTGTGCATAATGCTCTTAAAGACCCCACACGTCATGTGTCACATTCCCTCTTATGCTAGGAAGATTTATTAAAATTTCTTACCAGCTATAAGAGGGAAAACACGTGAAAACCGTGATTTTGACACATGATGTGGTGGGTCTTTAAAGGGACATCCTGACGAATGAGTTTTGCAAGAAAGATGTTGAGATCACCAGGAAAACCTTCTTTACAGAGATTGCAACATTCACTTTGCTCTGGTTTCCTAGAAATCAAACCCTCAAATCGGCGATTCCTCCTTGGCAGAGTTGCTGGAAGTCAGATTTTTTAATTGAAAGGCACATGTGCCTTCTCTCTTTTCTAATGGCTGCCTGAGTTAGATCAAATCGTTTGCACGAAATTTCCACAACACAAGCCTTTTTATGCAGTTTTTATACAGTTTACCAAAAGGAGTTTCGCTCACAACAAAGGAAATAGCTCCTTTTTTTTTTTTACTGCACTACAAAAAAGAAAAAGCTTCAACCACTGTCAGTGGCCTCCACCCACCCCGTCCAAAATGGCTTCTCTCTCCGGCAACTCTGCCAAAAAGGAATCGCCGTTTTGACGGTTTGATTTTTAGGAAACCAGAGCAAAGTGAGTGTTCCGATCCTTGAAAAGGCTGTCTTTCTGGTGACCTCAACGTGTTTCTTGCACCTTTAAGTGTTTGAATCATTTTTTAGGACTTGCACGTGTGTGGTTGAAATGGAATTACAACACCAACTGGGGAATAGCTGCAAGAAGACAGGAGAAAGAAAGGACAACTTTGGAAGTTTTAGTCTTTGGTAGAGAATATTGGCTTATCCTTAACTCATTTGCATTGCAACGATTTTCAATTATTAAAAAACCTCACAAATCACTCCAGCCATACACACAAACAAAACATGCATAAACAAAAGGAGAAATGAAAGAAGATTATGGGCTTTTACTTCAGGTTTTGACATTGGGAAGTGGCAGATCCGTCTTTTTTATATACAGACTTTATATAGAAAAACTTTACACTGATTGGTTTCCCCACAACAAACCACTACAAAAGCAAAGTCAGAGGCAAAATTGTGCTCTAAGGGTGTGAAGCGAGTTTAGGAGTGACCAAGTTATGGTATGCACACAGATCTACTTCCCTTGAAGCAAATTCATCGAATTGACAGCTATCTAATAATAATAATAATAATAATAATAATAATAGGGGATACTTATATAGCGTGATACTCCACATTGGGCTCATCGCGCTTTACAACGGTATAAAGACATTACAAATCATAAAATGGTTCAACATATATGAATTGCACACACACATACACACAAACACATAGTTAACAGCATAATTTTAAATAGTACTAAAAACATTCAACATGCATAACTTATACAAAGCACATAATAAGTGTCATACATAAAATCACATATTGAATAAAAACATTTATCAATTAAGACAATATAAAACAGCACGTCACACGAAAACTATATCTATTAATTCCAGACATATATGGTCGGAACGACTTGAACGAGTTAACCTGTGGTGTTCAGTTCAGGCTTGCTGAGAGAGGAATAGTTTTTGCCACTGCCAATTTCCAAGCGATAGCCTCAAAGTCAAATTTTTTTTTTTTTCCTAGCTTGCTATTGCTACTTTCTAAATGTACAATGTGATGTTGAAATTTTAATGAGATGAATTTTATTTATTGTGAGTGTGTGGATGATTCTTTGGGCATAGTCATTTCAGTGTTGTTATTGTTGTGTGATAGATCATGATTTGTTGAACGTGGAGGAAACGTTAAACGTGATCGTTCCATTTATGCTTGCTAGTGTTTGTTGTAGTCCCCAAGTTTACTCATTGCATTGAAATCCATAGCTTGGCTATAGATCTAATTTATGATGTTCGAATGGTATTTTTTTTCTGCTTTGAACCTACGCATTTACCATGCTTATTTTGCTTTTTTTACATCTGAAATCATTCTAAATGTTGATGTTAAAATTTTGTGCTACAATTTGTGTCATTTTGAAGGAATATAACTATTCTTTTAGTTTCAAGATGATGAATGAATGAAAATCTGTTTAATGTACTCCGGCCTGGAACAGACACATATGGGACATTAGTAGATATAAAGATGGTGGGAACGATCCTGGAGGCAATACCCGGAGGCAGTGCAACACCAGTAAAGTCTCACATTTTTAACAATACAGATAATAATAATATTGAATAATTCAAGATGATGAAGTTGTTCTGATGTGAATGATATTTCGTTTTCAAACAAGTTTCAATGGTTTATGACATTTATATAAACCTTTATTAAAATATTTTTATTTTCATTCCATGTTGTAATTGTTGTTTGCTCAAAAAAAAGCCTATTCAATTGCTATACTGTTTTTGAAATTTTTAAATGGCTCCAAGATTTTTTGTTGCTGTGTACTATTTTTATTTTTTGTTGATTTTCTTTTTTTTAACTGATTTTCTTTTTTTTCGTTTTATTTCGGAGAGGGTAAAGATGTGGAGGTTGAAATCTGGAAAGGGGATGGATGATGTTTGTCCACTCCTTTTGTTGATATGGTAATTGTTTTTATTCCAACCTGTGATTGTTTTATGCGTTTCAGGAACAGGTAGGTAGATTGTTGCAAAATATGTATTATTCAACATTTTTACTCTTAACTTTTAGTGAATTTACAGCGTTCATTGTTTTATTCCTCTTTTATCTACTCACACTTGTGGCAATGATCTGTGTTATTCTATTTGTAGGGAATGTTTCTACAGTCATTTTCTGAGATTTTAAGAATATAATGTTTGTTAATTTTATTTCTGTATTTATCCTTCCCTCTTTACGCTTCCCTGTTACTGTGTACATTTTATTACCTCATACATTCCAAGTATTTTTGTGTTAAATTGTCGCTCTTATAATTCCAGAGATGTGGCTTTTCCATTGCAGTTTATTTGGCTACTCCTGGACTTTGGACTTTTAATAAGAAATTTAAACAACAAAACGTTGAAAAGATGTTCTAAATTTTCAAGGATGGTTTAATGTTTCTAGGACACATTCCTGGTAGATTTTTTAAAAATTGAAATAAGTCTATGTTTGCAAATGTTATATGTGGTGATATTGTCATTTGTTTTTAAACAGTGATTGATTCGGAATGGGTAGTGTAAGGTACCTGTTGATAACACAGAATAATGAACGATTTTGAGGCGGGAAACGTGTTGATTTAAGCACACGCATACTCTCACACGTGCACACACACGCATGCACGCACACGCACACACACACACACACAGTTGTCTAATATCACTTACTGGTGAACAGGCATAAAACTAAAGAACGAACACACACACATGCACACGCACACACACACACACACACACACACTTTCTAAATGGATGCGGAAGTGGAAAGTGTTGATGAAACAGCAAGATTAACTTTGGTGCTCTTCAATAATTCATTCATTCCCGTTCTTCTGATCTCCCGTTTTGCTCTTTCCCTTTGTACACACTTTGAGTGGGAACTAATTTGTATTCTTCTGGGACGGTATTCATGTCGAGATAGCATGCGACTTAGCATGATGCTAACTTAGAAGCTCTTCCAAAAGTCCTATTAAATCCTATAGGACATTGGAAGAGCTTCTAAGTTAGCATCATGCTAAGTCTCATGCTATCTCGACATGAATACCGTCCCAGAAACCTACCAGTCCTAACTCATGTTTACATTCATGTTTCCTTTATTTATTTTTAATTTGTAAAAAGAAAAGAGTAATATTCCATGTCTTGCCCAATAAGCAGTTTAGGTGTGGTAATGCCGTTTGGGAACCGAACGCAGTGTGAGGATTACTTGTAAACTGTCTTTGGTCACCCCAATGTTGCCCTTGTTATTAGTGTATGATCACATTCTATAGATGATTTTCTACAGTAATGGAAACTCATGGTACATTTTAGTCTCTTGTGGAAGACTATGACTCTCAAATGAGGTGGGGGGTGGGGGTGGGCTGCCGCCAAAGGGATGGGTCTGGGGACGTTTCCCAACGCCAGTTGTCCTCAAATCCCTTTGGCTGAGAGAGTGGTGATGTAGTGGCAAGGCATCTCCACTATAAACAAATTCTAGCTCAGCCCGTCGGACGGAGTAGCATCTGCCCCCTCTGCTATCCGGCAGTCATGGTCAGAAACGACTGACTGGCATGATATATACATGATGACATTCTAGTCACTTGCTTTAAATTAAAGCAATGGAACTGCCCTTTCTAATAATTTGTTACGAGAATTTGTTGACAACAATCGACTTGAGTTTAGAAGAACTGGGATATCTGTTGAAATGTGATTTTTTGTTTGTGCTGGTGTTGTTTGTGCTTTTTGCTCCCTCTGTAAACAGTTGTGTCTTCATCGTTACCCAGTGACAGTTACTGTGAAAAGTTATCTTTTCCTTGTCTCATGGATATTTTTGAATATAAAACAAATATTTCCTTTGATTGTAAAAAAAAATTTAAATTTTAATTTCAAAATTATTCCTTGTACAAAAATATAGCTTTTATGTTGTATTATAATGGTTTGATTCAATAATTTATTTTCCTGTTCATGTACATTACTCAACATGTGATATAGATCACAAAATACACATGTAATATTTAAATTTGTAGAGTCATGTTCATAAAGGTCAATTTGTTTTTAGGTTTGTGTGAATGAAACACTGATGCTGAATAATAACCAAAGCAGTTAATCATCAAAATTATATATAGTAATTTATTTTTCTTTTGTGATCTCTGTCTTATGTTCAGTAATATCTTGTGAAAATCTAGTCATTAAAATGCTGTTCCTTTTATTTATTATTCTCTATCCACTGTCTACACAGTATTTGAGAGTAATAAAATAATGAAAACCTATTATAGTGCTTATCTGCAAGGGCTTCTGTGTGTGTGTGTGTGTGTGTGCGTGTGCGCGCGTGCATGAGATGGTGTGTGCGCATTTGTCTGTGTGCCTGAGAGTGTGTGTCTGTGTCTGGGCAAGGTGTCTTCACAATTAACTTCTTAGTATTCTGCGTTCCATGGCCATAATGGGTTAGAAATGTATTGTGTCCGGTTTTCAGTTTTCACTGGTGCCCCCACTGCATTCATGCGACACATTCCGATTTCGGAGGAGCTCATAGAAAAAAAAATATTTAGAAGATTTTTTTTTTTTAAAAGGCAGGAGAATGGACCACCAGTAAGGCAGAAAAATAGAAAACGACTGTAAGCAAAGGAAAAGGCAGAAAAGAGAGAGATATTAAAGGAAGTTGCCAGTACAGAACTTCCAGAAGGTGGGGGGACAATTTATACTGAAAGATCCACCGGCATCCCCCTGGGTACAAGGGTATTTGTCCTCTCTTTCTGCACTAGGCCTTATGGTCTGAACGTGGAGTCTTTCGGGTGAGACGATAAACCGAGGTCCCATGTGCCCATGCACTTAGCACACGTTAAACCTAGTGGCAACAAAAAAGTTTTGTCATTTGGTCAAAATATAACACACACACACACAAACACACATGCACGCACACACACACACATACGCACACACACACCACACGCACGCATGCACACACACGCACACCACATACACACACGATCTCTCTCTCTCCCTCTCTCTCTCTCTCTCTCTCTCTCTCTCTCTCTCTCTCTCTCTCTCTCTCTCTCTCTCTCTCTCTCTCTCTCTCTCTCTCATGATTGTTTTCACACACACACACACACACACTGATGGTGAATATGAGAACAGTATTGGACCTTGACACAATTGCCAAGAACACTAGATGGGCTTTAGTCAATAAATACACACACACACACACACACACACACACACTCTCTCTCTCTCTCTCTCTCTCTCTCTCTCTCTCTCTCTCTCTCTCTCTCTCTCTCTCTCTCTCTCTCTCTCATGATTGTTATTACTCTCTAATTCTTTCCGTGTGTGTGAGGGGGAGGAGTCTTGCTTGGTTCCCATGTGATTACAATGATGACAAAAGGGAAATGTTTAAAACAATACATTTCTTCAGCAGCCCCCACTTTACCTCTCTCTCTCTCTGGTTCTGTCAATAATGTCTTCATCTCCCCTCTTATTGGGGAGGTAAAGAGTGGCGGTGGTTCAGAACCTGTTCGTGCTTGTGCACTATTCAACGTAGGCCTACTTGCAACGTGGTGACAGCCCTGACATGGCCTTAGTTGTCGACGGGACTATAATTTTAATCTTAATGAAGGAATGACAATCTGTTTAACGTCCTCCGGTCTAGAACAGATACATATGTGACATTAGTAAATATAAAGATGGTGGAAACGATCCTGGATGCAATGCCCGGAGGCAGTGCAGCACCGGTAAAGTCCCGAATTTGTAACAATACAGATTATGTTGATCTTAATCTTAGGCCTACTTGCAAATCATAACGTTACACCTTGACGATAAAAGCATCAAACGCGCCGTGTTCGTAGGCTTAGGCCTACATCGAGAGGTCACACTACCAAGTTGACAAATTGGCTATTACTAGTATTAGTCTGCGTTATTCTGTGTGCGCGCGCGTGCATGTGTACGATGCTTGTGTGACGCCACGCGCGTACCATGCATTGGTGAACAAAATACTGAGGACGAAGGATGCGATGCGACACGGAGAAATGAAGCGAATGGGCGGAGCATCACTGTTTGAATTCGTTTCTTGTACTCCGTCATTATGTTACTTTCAATTAAAATTCTGCGTACTGGATGTCTAGCTTCATAGGCCTACAAACAACCCGTCTGACACTCACCCACACCACAATCACACCGCAGTATAACATTGTCTCAATCACTTTTAGTGGAAGGACGTAGAATCAAAGAACACACAAACAAACAAGTTTGTAATGTCAATGGCAATAAATAATGCTAATTTCCATTACAATTTCAGGGGAAAACCCCCTAAGTCGGTTGTAATCCTATGAAAAACAACACAGCATTGAAAACAAATTCAAAGGTTGTTGTGAATAAGTTGGTCGTTATTATAAATTTTAAAAAAGCTCAATAAAAGTAGGCCTCATATGTTGCTTGCTACAGAGATTATTTTCGAGACGATGGATAAAAAATAAATCAATCAGAATTTAATTTAAAATCTGTGCGCATGATCAAGATTTCACAAGTTAAAGCATTATACAAGTTGTCTATTTTGCGCATTTACGCTATGGTTAACGCATACCAACTCGGCAAAAAATAGATAGATAGGCCCTATAATCCTAATGACATTTTAATCTTAATAATGGTATCTTAATCCTAATTTTGTTTGGGTCACTCATGAGATAGTGGACACATGTTACACATTGAAGAGTTTAATATTCAACTCCAGAAAAGGAACAAAGCATCAGAAAAAGAGATCCGGGGAAATATAATAATGATATCAAACACGGGGAAATATCAAAATGACATTCATTTTTACATCGATTTCAGTATTTTTAATTTTACCAGAAACTGACCTTCAGTTTTTATAATTCATCCAACAACAAAGAATGACCACAAGCGATTTGGGGCGTTTTGAATTTGGTGGTTCTATCTTGTAAGTTTACAAAGGCAATGGTCAGGTCAGGTCAGAGAATGAGGACAACTAAGCCTTGCGGCCTCTTAATGTGTCCTTTCTGATTATTTGTATTCTTTTTCATGATTGGCATGACTATGACGCTTTTAGATGTGTTAATCATATACACATTTCAATTGTTGAATCTTGGGGTCTTTATCGAGGAGGCTTTTGAACTGATTAAGGTTAGGTGCCAATTTAATATGTGCTGGAAGAGAATTCCAGTATTTACTTAGTGACTCTGTTACTAAAGAAATTATTTCTAATGTTAGTTCTAATGTTAGTTTATTAAGTCACCACGTAGTCGCCGATATTTTAGGGATGGTAAATTCAGTTTATATAACCTGTCACCATAATCTAAATTTCGTAATGCTTTTACTAGTTTGGTTGCTCTCCTTTGAACACGTTCGATAGCATGAGATAGCATGTGTCTCAGACTGTAATAATGTCACAAGACTTATCAGACTCAAACTGTCTCTGTCTATCATTTTAACTGTCTGTCTGTCTCGTTATCTCTTTCTCTCTCTTAACTTGCCCACCTGAATCGTCCGACGGGGCTCTGCCGCTGTACCCTGGACCCCTGCCTTTCTTTCTTTTTTTCATTTTGGGGAGTTGCACCAATGTAATGCTATATCAAATTTAATCAAAATGGGCTGCGCCCATTTCTACATTGTCCACCATTGCAAGTAGCGCTACTGTCCACAAGCATACAGGTGGCAAACAAGGTTTCAAGGTTTATTAGATTACAAAAAAAACCAGTATTATAGTAACACTTATGTAACCAGACCGGCTCCTACCCAGAGTGAGTGTGAGGCTCATTCTGGGTCAATGGGAAGACTGGGGCCACACGTTATGGATGTGTGTTGAAAGCGTTGCTATAATTTCATGACCAACACTGCAGGTGTCTGTTTCTCCCGGGCCTGGTTGACGCAAGGATACATTTGATAGGGAGCGTGGAGGACAGCCATGTCACGGTGTCTCAACCCGTAATGGCCCCCACAGCATCATCTTCATCAGGACTCATTAACATCGTCATCATCATCATCATCAGTCATTAAAAAAAATCCCTACGGTCTGTAGCCATTCATGTTCTACTCTCATGGTGACCTCAGTTTCAATAACTGCTCTGGCCCGTGCCATGGTGCGTTTGGGTCAAGGTTAACGGGATCGGTGGGTTCATGGGAGCCGTCGTTAGACGGACGTGGTGGCGCCCTTGGATGAGGGCATCGTTCACATTGGCTCCGCGACTAAGCAATTATTATCGTCAGTAGGGGGGCTTACTAGGTGGTGTCCTGCATATTATGTTGGATCCGAACAGGCTTACTGAACTCCACCGAAGTGATCCGGCAGCAATGCCGTGTCTCCTCTGGTGGTTGCCTCAGGACGGCCTTTCATTGATTAATCCCCATGAACCGCCGGTTTCGGGATTTGCGACCGATCGCGAACAATCCAAGGTGGGGTCCCGGGTAGGGACTCGGAATGAGCGGCATGAGAGTAGTGCCACTGGGTGACTCAGGCAATGGGACCAAAAAACAAAAAAATCATCGGCGGATACGAGCTGCTCAAATTATGACACGGAAAAGGACAATGGACATGATTCGGAGATAACTGAGGAAGCTGGAGGAGAGAGAGAGAGAGAGAGAGAGAGAGAGAGAGAGAGAGAGAGAGAGAGAGAGAGAGAGAGAGAGAGAGAGAGAGAGAGAGAGAGAGAGAGAGAGAGAGAGAGAGAGAGAGAGAGAGAGAGAGAGAGAGAGAGAGAGAGAGAGAGAGAGAGAGAGAGAGAGAGAGAGAGAGAGAGACGACACAGAAGAGAAGAAGGTGGAAAGGACATGAACAAGAAACAAGGTGGACCACAAATCAAGATTCCAGAACAACAACGGCAACGGAGGACAAGAACAACAACAACGGATGGAGAGTGAGAGAGAGCCAAGAGAGATAGAAACAGAAATAAAGATGAAGAAAAAACACACTTCTGTAACCGATACAGTAAGCCTATATATTATCTTAGTTTTAACAGTAACACTGTTTATAGCTGGAAAAAGAAAAAGAAATAAAGATGAAGAAAGAAACACACTTCTGTAACCGATACAGTAAGCCTATAATTATATTATCTTAGTTTCAACAGTAGCACTGTTTATAGCTGGAAGGAGAGCTGAAGTCATCCATCATGTAGTCCCCACCTGGACGTCTGTCAGATGTTAGTAAACCGTCTGTATGTCTGTGTCTGCCTTTGTCTGTCCTCATGGCTCAAAGTGTCCACGTACCAAGCCCTGTCACAGCAAGGGTCAGTCAACATCCCCACTCTCCCTTTCATGTCCCCCTGTCATACATGGTTTAGCCTCCGGGCTTCACTTGTCTCCTTCGCAGACAAGGGACAGTGGGGATGGGGAATGAAAAGGGTGGGAGGGGGGGGGGGCGAATGTCAAAGAGTAAGACATAACAGAGAATATGTAGGGGGGGGGGGGGGGGGGGGGGGGGGTGCAGAGAGGGGTAAAGGATTCACGGAAGTTAAAAATGTGTCATCTGTCAGTTTGGTAAGAAGCTGTCTGTCATAAAATTGTTATGTTCTGAAGAAACATAATTATGCCAATCTTTGATCTGTGAAATAGCAGGACCATTAAGTTACCACGCCCAAAATGAATGTTCATATTCAAAGTTACAGCAGAACAGGAGATGTGATGGACATATGGTGATTAAGAGACCAATATCTTAAGAATAGGGGGGGGGAAAGACACCTTTCGAACAGCACATCGTAAGCAACAGCATAGCAATGTGTTCAGACTAGAAAACACTGAAGCACAGCATACCTTTTAAGAAGAAGAAAAAAACTGAGTCAAGTCGGACATGTCATTTATTAGTCTACATCAAGTCTTAAACGCATACATACGCACGTAAGTCTTCATAATAAAGTCTTTGAAATTTTGATCTTATCCGAATTGTTTTCTTGCTTATCTAAAGTTTTGAAGAGATTAATTAGACCTATCTGGCATGACAAACTAAGTGTCCACAAAATTACATCAAAATCCGTTTAGATAGACAATAATCACAAACTAAAGGTGAAAATAAAATATGATACCAAAAACTGTAGGCCTACTAAAACAAAAAGCCAGACATACTAATAGACCTAGGCCTATTTCACTCACTAAAATTTATTTGCGAAAGGTAATGCTTTCTTTCCGAAAATAATAACTGTTTTGGAACTAGTCCCTAACTTTTTAAAATGCATGCATTAGACCTATACCACTAATATTACAACTTAGAAAAAGAAGAAGAAGAACAAGAACCACACACACGCGCGCGCGCACGCGCGCGCGCGCACGCGCACACACACGCGCACACACGCACACACACACACACACCACACACACACACACACACACACACACACAAATTAAACAAACACATAAAAAGACACAAAAAAGTGGGTGTTTTAGATTAAAAGCTAACTCCAGGCGGACAGTGTTCTTGTTTGTCACGTATACGTTTAATCTCGTGGGTCTATGCAACAACCCTTTACATCATGGCTTGCATTGATAGTCCGTATCACTAATCCACCAACTGTCACACCATGCCCCGCCTTTTTCATATCCGTTCTCCTCACTCTTTAAGACACCTGCCCACACGTGAAAAATATAACTATAATTCCCGTCCCCCTCCCTTATGTGTTAAAATGGAACGAACCATTACAGTGACAACGAAGGAAGAAAAAAGTAAACTGTGTAGTGACCGTGGAGTGGTCGGGAGACGAAGTTTGTGCGTGAATGTGTGAGTGGGGTTGGAGGAAAAAATGATTATGAAGGTTGAAGGAAGTGGTCGAATCAGATAGGGAGTCACCTGAGTCCAGAAGCAGCACTGACCAACAGTCTCAGCTGACCGCATGATGATAAGACGCTCGGACCTCGCCCCGAGATAGCCAGTGCAAAAACAAAAGTCGTCCATTATTTAATTAGTGACCTATGACAGTGCCTTTACTTGGCATGTGTGTTTGTTTTAGCAAAGACAAAAACAACAAAATTAAACTTGGTCTATTTCTACATACCACCTCTCACACTTATAATAACTAACTTCTTTAGAACTATTTTTAACCCAAGTAGAATGAGGCTCACACATTGGCCATAACTGAGTCACAAACGGCGACCCTCGACGGGTAGATGGGATTGCACGTGACATGTCATCTGCTTTGTTGGTTTGGAAGGCGGTGAACGACGTACACAAGTGAAGAACAGTGAAAAATAATCAGTGAATGTACCGGATATTTGTGCAAGAGTTTGTTTAACTTATGTTTCTTGGCTCATTTTCTGGATATAATTTCTACTGGTATCCTGCTTGGCTTTGAAATCGTCAACAAAAAGGTGAGATACCTTTTGTGTTTGTTTGATCAAAAGACCGGTTTCAACAAGTATGCAAATTTTAATTTTTTAAAAAATGTTCATATTTAAAAATCGACTAGCTGCCACCAGATAGATAGATAGATAGATAGAGAGAGAGAGAGAGAGAGAGAGAGAGAGAGAGAGAGAGAGAGAAAGGGGGGAGAGAGAGAGAGATTCTTCGCGAAATTCCCAATCTTTTCGTTCTGTGTTTCTCCGTGAGCTTGGATTTGTTTAACCAACAAAAGTGTATTCCACTTGCAAGAGCCTCAACTACTGAATCGATGATAACGAAAACTGGCAGAAACATTCCCTGTCCTTACAATGATACTGAAAGTGTTCATTTCAGTACTGAAATGGTAGGCCATAGGGGAAGACAGGGTAAAAAGCGCATGGGCGGGTAAGAAGCCCACCCCAATTATCTCATGAAATAAAGAAAATTTCAGTCAAATTTGCCCATGAGACGAATGCTAGACATTAACGCTCGTCTCATGGGCAAAATGAGACTGAAATTTGCTTCATTTCATGAGATAATTGGGGTGGGCTTCTTACCCGCCCATGCGCTTTTTACCCCGTCTTCCCCAATAAACGTTTTCCGGGCCAGTTCAATTTTTGATGACAACGCATATGTGATATATTATTAAAGATACTGAAATGAACATACAAAATATTAGCAAAACTGCCCCCAGTGTCTGTCAATGTGGCCCGTAATGTCAGTTTACCTAAATGGTAACTGCACACATGATCTTAACTTCACGGCCCAGTGACTGAATGTTTTCATAAAATAAAAGGCAATATTCCCATTTATGCCCCAAGGGGGATAATCTGTTTAATTAAAAAGCAATTGCCTGTGCTCTTTTTTTAATAATAAATCTTCTTTCCTTGAGGCAGAAATGTGAATATTGCCCAATAGTATCCCACTAAACAGATCCTAAACTACTGAAACGATCATAACGAACACTAGCAACATTGTTCCAAATGTCCCAACGATGTAAAGTTATTTTACTCAAATGGCAATCCATGTAAACATTCCCGTGTGAGTTTCACTTTGACGACAATCCATATTGTTAAATATACTGAAGCGATCAGTGGGTAAATTGATTCATGAATACAAAGTGTCTTTAAATGGGCAGAATTGTTCACAGTCTCCTGACAATGATGCTTTTTATCTCAGTTCAACAAAATGGCAAGCCATGCAAACGTACTCCCAGGCTGACATCTACACAAGTTGTGGGAAAGCATTGATATGCCTCGCCATCTTGTTGTATAGTTTTTAAAAATATATTTATGAAGGGTTTGGGTGTTATTATAAGGATATTTACAATTTTATTGAATTTTCTGACAATGCATGAAATTATGCATGTGTATTAAGATATTACGCAGAAAAGATAAAGATATTCAAATTTGGTGTTTATTTATGTGGCCATTTGAACACAACTATATCAACTAATCGTTGTGAAAAGGCATACAAGCAACTGTGGTAAGATAATATGTTTTGTCCTGCATGGAACTGAATTGTCTTGAAGTAGGTCTGCGCTATTTGAGTGCCTTCTTGTTTTAAGATTTTATTTTTTACTAATGTACCATCGTTGACTCAAGGCTGACTCAAGACTTCTGGCTCTAATTAAATTGTATGAGAACTTTATTATCTCATGTATGAGAAATGTTTTTTGGTGCAAACACAGGACACTGACAAATCTGCAAGAATCATTGGAAAGTTATAAAGAGAGAATGCAAATAACAATATAAACGAGATACAACTTGGACAAGAAAAATATATAGCGCAAAGAAGGAAATTTCGGTTTTCAAGGTCACACGTCAAGGTCAAGGTCAGCATGGCGATAATGTATGCTCGGATGTTTTCTACTCTAGGTTATACAGTACCACACACAATCTGAAGCGCTTCTGTCAAGTACAAATGTGGAAAATATGGCTTAAAACCCAATTTGTAGACCCCTACCACTTTCAAGGCCTATCGATCTCCCGGACCTTGACCTTGACCTTGATCGGTATGCCATCAGAACGGCCATAAGCCAAAGTACCTACATGCCAAATTTGAAGACTCTAAGACCAACGGTGTGGAAGTTATGGCCCCTTAAAGATTTTCGGTTTTCAAGGTCGTACGCCAAGACGGCGAAATTTTTTGCGCGGATGCCTTCCTCTCATGGTGACACACCACCACACACAATTTGAAGCGATTCGGTCAAGCGGTGCGGGAGATATCCTTAGGACAGACAGAAAGAAAACAACAACAACAAAACAAACAAACAAAGAAACAAACTCGAACGAAAACATACTCCTTTGCGATCGTAGATCGGTAAAGGACAACAAACTCAACCCAGCAGGTATT
>JAGGCT020001328.1:30000-37500 GCA_017654935.2 Phymorhynchus buccinoides
TGTCAGTATTTCTGTCTCTCTCTCTTTCTCTCTCTTTGTGTCTGTCTCTCAATCTGTATGACGGTGTGTATATCTCTCTCCTTCAGTCTCTGTCTCTGTCTCTCTCTCTCTCTCTCTTTCGCTGTGTGTATGTCTGTCTCTCTCTCTCTCTATGTCCTTGTCTCTCACTGTCTTTCTCTGTCTCCATTTCAGACTCTCTCTCTTTGTATGTCTCACTCTCTCTGTCTATCTTTCTTTTTCTGTCCTACAGCTGCACAACTGTGCAGAGAGAGAGAGAGAGAGAGAGAGAGAGAGAGAGAGAGAGAGAGAGAGAGAGAGAGAGAGACACTACAGACACCCACACACCCACACACCCACACACACACACACACACACACACACACACACACACGCGCGCGCGCACACGCACACACACTCACAGATAGAAAGACAGAGACAGAGAGAGACACAAAGAGAGAGACACAGATAGAGATAAAGGCATTCAGAGAAAGAGATACACACAGAGAGGCTGACAGAGACATACTGTCACATAGTAGAGAGAGAGAAAAACAAACAGAAAAAAAGACACAGAGACAGTGAGGGAAAATAGCCTGAATTCTAGAAGGTAAATTACTAAAATAGCCACTGCCTTTTTGGGTACGATTGGGCATTCTTACCGGGCCTTTCACTTGTGCAGTTTCATGACTTTCCTGATGCTTCCTCTTCTGATCATAATCCGCTATCTCTCTCTATCCACAATAGTCGGTGATAGTCGCGTCATAGTCGCTGATAATGATGATGATGATGATGATCCTGAAGAGCTCATGAAGTTTGGTGTTGGCGGTAGAGGTGCTAGAATACCTAAAATCGTTGAAAGTGATGATGATGTTGATGATGATCATCACGATCATGATGATAATGATGACGATGATGAAGATGATGGTGATCGTGATCATGATGAAGATGATCGTGATGTCAAGAAGACAAAACGCAGCGTCATTGTCAAAATGATGATGATGATGATGATGATGATGCCTTTCCAGATGCCATTCGAATGACGTGCACTTTGCACATGAAAAATCGGACAAAGTTGGCTTTTCAGCCAAAGATAGAAAAAGAGTTCTGTGAAGGCATAAACCATGTCCTCAAGCAGGCTTTCGATTGGAAATCGCTGAAACTGTCTGATTTGGTTTTAAAAAAAAGCTTCATTCTGTTGTTTGTGCTCAAATTAGTGAGTCGGAAAGATCATTACATGACACTGGAGAGTTCATGCTTGATCCGGAATAAAGAAAATTCTTTGTTCCCAGGGACACGTGGCTTTTTGAAAGCCAGAAAACCAGAGAGAAGCGATTTCTCAAATTTTTAGGACACCCAAGAATGCATATTCCTCTCTTGGTGAGAAGCCAAATGGGCAATGCCTCTGCGGTTGAGCCAAAGCACAAAGGCAAAAAACCTGGTCAGAGAAAACGTGCGAGAAGTGTGAAAACAATCAGCACGCCTCAAAAGAAAGCCTAAAAAAGAAAAGTGCCCGAAAGAAATGCAGATGAGCTTCATGCCAAGAAACTGAAGCGATGATGATGATTATGTTGATGACGATGAAGATGTTCATGATAGATTAGCTACCTACTCAGAGTAAATAATATTGCAAGAATAAATCCTTCAGGATATTTTGATCTGCTACTGCTGATCTTCATATATTCCTAATGTGAAGGACTTAAAAGCCTATTATTTGTAATATAAGTGTTTCTATGGAAAAAAGTGAAATAAATTACTTTAGAAACGAATATATCTGTTGGTTTGCTTTTTTAATTCTTGCCTTCTTATTTACTCTGAGTAGGTAGCTAATCTATCATGAATCATTAATTTAGGTAACATTGATCTTCATTTTCTTACACTTTTGATGATGATCATGATGAAGATGATGGCCTTGATAATAAACACATAGCTCATTGTTTTTCAATAACATGTCTTTGTGGTGATTTCTTATATGTTTGTCATTATCATAATTATGAAATCAAACACTCTACAAAACACACACACACACACACACACACACACACACACACACACACACACACACACACACACACACACACCACACACACACACGCACTGACGCACTCATACATGCACGCAAACAAAGCCCTAAGCGCTTACAAATAACAGAAGAAAGACTACAAGAGAAGACAAACAGTCACAGAAACCGGACAGAAACAGGCACACACACAAACACACACTCACACACAAACACACAATCACACAGAAACACACAATCACTCACAAACACACACACACACACACCAATGACGAACAAGGAGTGCGGGATAGAAACTCAGAAAGTCATTTATTTGTCATAAAACCATCAAAGGAATCAAAGGACACAGATATGGCAGCACATACCACCAAGGAAAATCAAAACAAAAGCATAAGGCAAAGTTAATGACAAAATATAAGTCGAATAACCAAACACAACACATATAATAAATTAAGTTACTATTTGTATAAAATCCATTCAACACATTATTTTCAAGTGGAAATACTGAATTGTGGATCAGTAGAGAGAGAGAGATTATGATCAGAAGAGGAAGCATCAGGAAAGTCATGAAACTGCACAAGTGAAACGTAATTTTCCTTTAAGTTTAATTTTCCAACATTTATAACAATTTTTGAATCTGAATATCGGCTAAAAATGTCATTTAAGACTTATTTTCGGTTCTTTTCGGTTCTTCTCGGTTCTTTTCGCTTCTTTTCGGTTCTTTTCGGTAAAAAGCAGTACCCAATAGGACCGATTCCAACTGGCAGGCAACTATTATCAACTGGGCTGCCATGGCATGATTGATGAATATATGCAGTGTGCACAAGGGGATATTTTTAGGGCCTATATGATGCAGATTCCACCTCTTTTTGCCGTCGCCTTTACCTTGTGCGGACTGAATTAAAACACGTATAGATGAGTTTTTTAAGTCTCTGTGCTAACCCTCTTTCGTGAACCTGGAAATTGTCTTAAAAATGAGAAAGGGGGAATAGTGATCATCAGATTATTTCTCTTATTCCTTTGCCTTAGATTAGTGAGTTAAAGATCATTGGGTGTTTCTTTCGACGACGTAGCAGTACAAATCGTCGAAACCCCCCAGTGATCTTTAACTCATACATCACTGGTTAGACCTGAATATGATTTTCATAGATTGTTGCACTGAATCACGAATCCAAGATAGTTAAATTAAAACGGATCGTTGGGTGGATGGAGAGGAATTTCATGAAATTTTGGTCAGAAAGAGGATTTTGTTTACATTGTGGATGAAGAAAGATGACTTTCGAAATTTGTTGGATAGAGACTAGAGAGAGAGAGGAATTTTCTTTTCTTTTTTAATGGGAGATAGGATTTATAAAAAAAAAAGAATTTTCGGATTGAGAAAGAAGACTTAAGAAATACGTTGGATAGAGAGAGATATTTTTGTGGATTGCTGAATGGCGAAAGAGGATGTTCGTGGATCTGATCTGTGAAAAACGATTTTCGTCAATTGTTGGACAGAAAAGAGAAATTCTTTGGGTTGTCAGATGGAGAGAGATGTTGTTAAAACAATTTTAATGAAGAAGGAAAGTGTTCAGTGACTGTTCGATGGATAAAAAAAACACCCGTAGGTTATTGAATGGGGAAAGTTAAAAAGAAAGAAACAAAGAAAGAAATTGCTGGATAAAGAGACAATAATTTCGTACATTGTCGGATATAGAGAGGATTTATATGTTTGTTGGATAGAGAAAGAGGTCTCCCAAAGGTGGTTGGAAGGTTAAATATCGGTTTAATAGGCCTGGATTAATGAACGGGAAAAATATCTTCGTGGATGTTTGGTTGGAGAAAGATGCCAGAAATAATCTTTGGAGTTGACGTTTCAGTCGATAAGTGTTATAGCAAATAAACGTTTTTGTTGTCTTTTTTGGAAACGCCAATAAGTTTACTCTTTTCATCACACGCACGCACGCACGCATACACGCCAGCACGCACGCACGCACGCACTCACACACACGCACACGCACGCACACGCACACACACGCACACGCACACACAAACACACACACACACACACACACACACACACACACACACACACACACACACACACACACACATCAGTGCTGAACTTAAATCGTCAAGAAAAGAAATGGACAACGATTTGCATGATCAAATTGACAGGGTCATCTATCAATTAAACTTATGCTTTTGTTGTTGTTATTGACCTAGGCTTGTTAGGCTTATGCATATTTGATAGTTTGACACAGTCGTTGGCAATAGACTACAGAAAAAAATCAACTGCGTTAAAGCACTTATTAAAAATTATTAAGATAAAAAAACCCAGATGAATCTGAAGTCTCAGCCGCGACTGTTATTTTCTAGCAAACAACATAATTATGTCATGACGGTCTTCGTCTCGAGTGATTGTATACCCTACCAGGTCACACACGCATCGACACATACACATCGATATGTGCACACACATGTACACATACACTCACATAGCGAGAGAGAGAGAGAGAGAGAGAGAGAGAGAGAGAGAGAGAGAGAGAGAGAGAGAGAGAGAGAGAGAGAGAGAGAGAGAGAGAGAGAGAGTGTGTGTGAGTTTGTGTGCAGGTGAACCAACGGGAATGTGTGCGAAATAATGACTTTGGGAAATGTGAGAAAAGGATGAGGAGGAAGTGCTTCTTTTCTCTTTTATTTTTTTTGAGACAGCGGTGAATGACCTGTGAAGGCCACAGAGAGAGAGAGAGAGAGACAGACAGACAGACAGACAGAGAAAGGGAGACAACCAGACACTAGACAGAGGTGTGTGTGTCTGCTATTTGTTTTCTCAATGTACAAGAGCTACCGTTTGTAAAAGGCAAGATGCTTTGGTCACCATCACTGTAACTCGGAGCAACACAACTAAGGCCACTTTAGCGTGTGAATGTTGGATGTCACGCGCATGACGTCACTGCAAGCAAGAGAGAGAGAGAGAGAGAGAGAGGGGGGGGGGGGGTCGATAATTTACCAATAATTGTATAGTGCTACACGCCGACAAGAGTGTGTTTTTACCTTTAGAAACGTTTGAGTGTCAATCGCAGCAAATCGAGGCCAATATTCACAAAATATATCTATTTCTCCATGGCATCACGGTGTTAGGCCATTCATAATATTACTTAAAACTCACTGTGTTGCCATGGGGAAATAGTGATATTCTGTGAATAATGTTAACATGTAAGCTTACAGAGACCTTTATTAGAATTTACGATTACTTATGATCAAGCTCATAGAAATACCTTTTGCCTAGTTTATTAACCCTTGTGTAAAACCCATCCCTCAACTCCCTCAACCGGTCCCAGTCTGGCCGGTTGTCTGGCTGTCTACCCACCATAGCTCGCTCGCTCTCTCTCTCTCTCTCTCTCTCTCTCTCTCTCTCTCTCTCTCTCTCTCTCTCTCTCTCTCTCTCTCTCTCTCTCTCTCTCTCTCTCTCTCTCTCTCTCTCTCTCTCTCTCTCTCTCTCTCTCTCCTCTCTCTCTCTCTCTCTCTCTCTCTCTCTCTCTCTCTCTCTCTCTCTCTCTCTCTCTCTCTCTCCTCTCTCTGGTTTTTTTCTTCTTCTTTTCTTTGTTTTCTCTCTCTTCGACCTCTTCGTCCTTTTCAGTTGAAATAATGGTCAGAACTGACTTTGTCAACTATATTGGAAGAAAAAGAAGAAGAAGAAGATTAAAAACCTTGATATACCATAGACCTGCCAGCCACCGAAATAACACCATAGTTGTACTGTACATATACATTCCCAGTCTGTCGTGTCCGACTGACTTCAGATAGCAAAGGAGGCATCTGCTATTCCAGACGGTCGGGCTAGAATTATAGTAGATAGTCCTTATTCAGGGCTAGGGTCAACCCCACATTCTATGCCAAAAAGGACTTCAAGACAGTTGACATCGAAGGTGGTCCCCAAAGGCCAACCAATCCCCAAGGCTGCAGCAGCAAGATTCAGTGCAAATGCCTCCTAGTTTTAGAGCTTCAGTCATTCACAAAAGACTAAGCTGTGATTCATTGAACCATTTTGCTTATTAACAGATCGCCTCGTCTTCATCCTTTGAAAAAATATTTGTTTAACACGAAAATTCATTTAAAAAACTTTTTTTACTTGGTTTATTTTTTTCATTTTCATCTCTTTGTGATAATGTGTAGCGTTTGGATGCTTTTAGTTCTTCTTCTTCTTCTTCTTCTTCTTCTTCTTCTTCTTCTTCTTCTTCTTCTTCGTCTGCGTTCCAGGGCCATAAGACCACAATGGGTACGTAGGCCTATGATATAGCGCAGAACTTCCAGAAGGTAGGGGAACTATTCGTACAAAAGACCCCCCGGTATCCCCACGGATGTGGGTGTGGGGCTTTTCGTTCAATTAAAAGACTAAACTGTAAAAAAAAGAAAAGAAAAAAAGTTCGTTGCAATGGAACAACCGTCGTCGTTACTAGAGTTGAGAACCGGTTCAAAAATCCGAACCGGTTTTTAACAGGTTTCCCCTCTTCGAACCGGTTTTACCGGACCGTTTTTGTTAACCAGTACTCGCATCACTAGTTTCACTTGAATGAAATGAAAAATGGTGCTTTACGTCCTCTCGGTCTGGAACAGACACATATGGGACATTTGTAAATACAAAGATGGTGGGAACGATACTGGAGGCAATGCCCGGAGGCAGTGAAACTCCTGTAAAGTCCCGATTTATTAGCAATACAGATAGGTGTAGTGGTAACCACGCCTCGGTTAAACCTCACTGGCTATGGTACCGCCACAAATCTGATGGGTAAAACTAGTTTCACTTATGCAAGCACATATTGTTTATTTGTCAGAATATTCACACACACGCACACGCACACGCACACGCACACACATACATACATACACACACACACACACACACACACACACACACACACACACACACACACACACACATAAAGCAACTTATGACACACACACGCACACACACACACTCAACTCAACACTCAGTCAAAGTCAAAGTCATACACCACCCCAAACTAGAAACAGCAACTATTGGTTTTCAAACACCCAATCTGCGCTGAGAATCAGTTGTTTATTAAAAGAATGCGTTATTCTAAAAAAAACACCACTTTCAGTTTGCAGTTATAAAACCGGTTAACAGCAACTCGAACCGGTTTTTCGAACCGCGAAAGTTTAGCACCGGTTTTTCGGTTCAAACCGGTCGTCCCCCCCCGCGTCTCTAGTCGTTACACGTATTATTTTAACTCTCAATCTACTGTTGGTCCCAATTTTCAGGCTAATATGAACCAAGGACAAAAGCCATTCGAATAAAGGGCCAACAAATTCATACACAGCCGGAAAAGACATGAAAGAAACATGACAAAATGACATGAATATAAGTTGTATGACATATATTTATTATGCAGTAGACGCTGCTGAAACCAGACCTTGTCTTTCGATTTTGAACAGTTTGGAACAGTTTTATTTGAGCTTTGGCCCCAGGGGGGCTTTTAAGCTAA
>JAGGCT020001328.1:40000-50000 GCA_017654935.2 Phymorhynchus buccinoides
ATTTTTGTGTGTGTGTTTGTGTAAATGCTGTTGTACATGGTTCAATGGCCAATGTATATTAAATATCTGAAGTCTCTGAAGTCTCTCTCTTTCTCTCTCTCTCTCTCTCTCTCTCTCTCTCTCTCTCTCTCTCTCTCTCTCTCTCTCTCTCTCTCTCTCTCTCTCTCTCTCTCTCTCTCTCCCTCTTTCTCTCATGATACGTTAGAAGGCCTATTCAGTAACATTGTTTGAGGTGTTCTTAGTTCAATCTCTCTCTCTCTCTTTCTCTCTCTCTCTCTCTCTCTCTCTCTCTCTCTCTCTCTCTCTCTCTCTCTCGCGCGCGCGCGCACGCGCGCTCGCTATTAAACATTTTTGACTCTCTCTCTCTCTTCTTCCTCCTCCTCCTCCTTCTCCTTTTCCTCCTCATATTGTTCTTG
Organism: Phymorhynchus buccinoides; assembly: GCA_017654935.2. Taxonomy (NCBI): domain Eukaryota; kingdom Metazoa; phylum Mollusca; class Gastropoda; order Neogastropoda; family Raphitomidae; genus Phymorhynchus; species Phymorhynchus buccinoides. The sequence goes on from JAGGCT020001328.1 coordinate 40,417, forward strand.
TACTTAGCTCTCCGTCTCCCCCACCCCTGTCTCACTCTTTCCTCCACTTCTTCTTCGTCTTCATCATCTCGGTTGCGCACTCTCTGTTTGTCCCCCCCTCCCTCTCCCTCTCCCTCTCTCTCTCTCTCTCTCTCTCTCATTTTAAGTACGTGAAATTAACCTCTTAGCCCGTAACCCTTAACCATTTACCCTTTCACCGCCAGCCATATTTCAGCCAAAAATGTCCATTAAATTTACCTGGATAGAGAACAAAATCCATCTGCAGTATTGGGGATTCTTCTGTGCCATATATAAAATAAGGTCTATCCTTACTTCCCAAAACTAAGACAACAAGGTCTTTGGATAATAGACCCCAATTTGATGCCTTTTAGTGACATAGGTGTTAAATCACTGTGGTGCTAAAATGCAACTTTGGCGGCGAAAGGGTTAAAGACACAAGAAAGAGTAGATGTATGTGTCTACAGCTTCCCATCTTGTTCACTCAGGAACGTAACCCAAACTGCTAAGTCGAACAAAGGGCAATGTGGGTTGAACAGAATGGGACCCCTATTACGGTAGGGAGGAAGAACATGATAGGGGTGAGGTGGGGGGATTAAGATAGGAGTGTATTAGGATTGCTCCTACTAGGCCAAAGTACTAGTAGAGGTGATGGTCAAGGGATGACTAAGGGTGGACCAAACAGTGGTTCCTGTCCACTGTCCCTTTCACCCTGGCAACACAGTTAATTAATGCTCCACTGCCCTGGCTAAGGAGGGGGTAGACTACCACAGAATGTCTTCACGCGGAACACACCATCCTACCCATGACTTGACAGACATCTCCACCAGTTACGTGTAGGGCACTTGGAAGATCCCTTAGAGCTCTAGAAATCAGATTGGTAATTCTTTCAATTGACACACACAATCCCTTGACTGCATGCAACTTAAAACTGCTTAAAGAAAAGAGGCTGGTAGCCTGCTAGTACTAATCCTCACACCCTCTTCCTTACTAACTTGTCCCAATAACTACAGCAGCAGCAGTGGCAGTAGTAGCAGTAGAAGTAGTAGCAGCAGCATTAGCAAAGCAGAAATAGGTGTGCATGGGCGTACACGGTTTTTGTTGCTGTTGTTAAGGATGTCCGTGTTTATCCCCAAAGGAGAGATCAATTATTTTTAGATAGAAGCTGCACTACTTTTTTGGAGTTACTTTCTGCTAATGACTTATTTCCGGACAGGATGGCTGCCATCCCCTGTTTCGGTGTTCCATGATTTGTAAAGCAATTGTTTTTCAATAAAATCATTTTAGGACACCAATCTTTGAAGTCACTTAGCTTTATAGTTATTCCCCCATCTGAATAGATTGTTACTCTGGTTTGGTTTTGCTTCAGATCAATGTTATACTACATTGACACTTTAATCATCACAAAAATACAGTGTAGGCTAATTGTGTACACTAATTCTTGGTTGGTTTATCACAGACTCTTGCTCCGTCTTTTGCATTTTAGTGCGCTGGGTCCTTTACAAAAACAACAACAACAACAAAACTTTAGAACTGAAGAGGGGGGGGGGGGGGGGGGGGGGGGGGGTGCGCGGACAAAATCCCACCGGACTAAAAGCTCACATCATAAACTAGGAAAACAGACAAAACCCCACTCAAGGGCTGATATGATACATAGATAGACACAGGAGAGAGAGAGAGAGAGAGAGAGAGAGAGAGAGAGAGAGAGAGAGAGAGAGAGAGATTGTCTAGAAGAAACAAAAACATAGAGAGACAGAGAGAGAGAGTGAGAGAGAGACAGAGAGAGACAGAGAGAGAGTGAGAACAGAAAGAACGAGATAGAGAAGAAGAAAAGAAAGAGAGAGAGAGAGAGAGAGAGAGAGAGAGAGAGAGAGAGAGAGAGAGAGAGAGAGAGAGAGAGACAGACTGACAGGGACAGAGAGATACAGATATAGATATACAACCCACCCGCTCCATGAGAGAGAGAGAGACAGTAACGGAAAGAGACAGACAAAGTGGGAAGAGAGACAGAGATAGACAACAGAAGGAACAAGAGATACATCCATAGAGACAAAGACTCTCAGAGAGACACAGACATTGTCTGGAGAGAGACAGAAACAGCGAGATAGAGACAGCGGCAAAATTTGGTTGACAGAGAGACAAAGAGACTCGCACAGACACAGACACTGGAGAGACTGGCAGACACAGAGAGAGAGAGGGAGAGACAGAGACGGAGACTCGCAGAGAAACAGAAACAGTGTCTGGAAAGAAACAGAAACACAAAGAGACAGAGATGGACAGGGACAAAGTCTGGAGAGAGACAGACTGCAGACGAAATGAGAGAGATAGAGATATCGAGACAAAGTCTGGCTGACAGAGAGACAAAGAGGTAGAGACTCACACAGTGAGCTAAATCAGAAACTGGAGAGAGAGAGAGAGAGAGAGAGAGAGAGAGAGAGAGAGAGAGAGAGAGAGAGAGAGAGAGAGAGAGAATGTTTGGAGTAAGGCAGAGACAGAGAGAGTCTTTCTCAGTGATCGGTAAGAGAGAGGAGAGAGAGAGAGAGAGAGAGAGAGAGAGAGAGAGAGAGAGAGAGAGAGAGAGAGAGAGAGAGAGAGAGAGAGAGAGAGAGAGAGAGAGAGAGAGAGAGAGAGAGAGAGAACAATAACGAACGAAAAATAAATGTTATATCTCCAGGGAACTTGAGATACGCAATAACAGGTTGTTTTTTACCCAGCCCTGGGGAAGACAATAATTAGTAACAAACACACACAGAAAATTCAAACAACATAGCTAAGTAACGCAGGCTCAAAAACGAGGATTAAAAAAATGAGCGTAATGGGAGACGGGAGGGGGAGAGAGTTACACAGAGAGAGAGAGAGAGAGAGAGAGAGAGAGAGAGAGAGAGAGAGAGAGAGAGAGAGAGAGAGAGAGACGAACGAACGATATCAGGGTGGGGTGGGGGTGGGGGGTGTGTGTGTGTAAAGAGCGTATATTGCAGTTTTGTTTGCATCCCGACCTCTGGATAACGAAAGGACGTGAATGAAGAACACAAAACAAACAAACAAAATAACAAATTCAACAAGGAAGAGAGTAAGGGTGAAGCTGAACACCCCCTCCCCCTCCCTTCCATTTATCGGCTCTCGCACCATGTTCATGCACACACCAACCGCAAATCGTTCGTCACAATCTTGGTTCATAGCATTCTTTCTGTCTTGCCTTTATCTTCTATTATTATTGAATGCATATTTCAAATTATGTAAATGTAATTGGATGCAAATTAACGCTAAATATAGCAAACGATAGAGGTTGAAGTACCCAATCTGCAGTAAGAAAGGCAAGACTAAAAAAAGAGAAATAACCAAATCGAAAGGGGGGGGGGGGGGGGGGGGGGGGGGGGGGGGGGGTATTCATCTTCACCTTTAATTTGTCACTACTTCGGGATTCTTCATTGTCTACACAGACTCACCCCAGACATTAGCACAACAATGCCCTGTCCACAGATATATATATAAAGGTCTTATTAATGGTATTAACAGACAGATGCATTCTTTATTGTTAACAGATTTTCAGTCTCCAAGTCTCATACTGAAATCAAATTCCTTTCAACCTGAAATAGCAAGATACATTTATGAATGCTTTGCTGTCCGCAGTAAATAATTAGCAAGAATATACAAATGTTGTATTCTTTTTATCTGCTGCATTTACTTTGTCACGAACTTTACTACCTTGTTTTAAAAAAAATTATTTTCTTTCTTCCGTGGTATGTACTTACTACTTCTGTGTCAATAATTCCTTTGATGGTTTTACGACAAATAAAAGAGTTTGAGTTTTGAGTTTGAGGGAGATACCCTTCCTCTCTTTCAATGGTCAGGATGTGTCTACATGTCCAAGAGCTCCAAGGAAGCCAGTTGTGAACCATTGCTTTAAACAGATCAGCATCAACATTAATTACCGACGTCTGACGATTTTGTTAGAAGATTAGAAAAAGAGAATAGTTTGGCACGAGAGAGATCCACATATTTTGGCATCTGAAATGTCATAGAAGCCTAATAGTATTGAGACTTGTGCTGTCATTATATACACAGAGAGAGATAGGCCTAACAGAGAGAGGGAGGGAGACACAGAGGGTAAGAGAGAGGGGTGGTGGGAAAGAGGGCTAGTGAGATATGAGGAGAGTGAGAGTCGAACCCAAAATTATGTCAGAATTCGCCTCTGAAACGGCACCACATTACACAACACGTATGCTAGACTAATAAACCAAATCATATACGCAAGACATGTAAATTAGTTTAATCTGAAAGTGCAGTCATCAAACTAGAAGAAAAACACAATGACTAAACCCTCTAACCTCAACTCCACCCTTACCAACAATGACTAAACAATGACTGACTCGCGGAGGTAAGCGTGGAAGCAAACCAAGGAGATTAAGCTTACTAGTCACAGGCATCTACTTCACACCCCCTTGTTTGTGGTCAATCCCACGGTTAGGGATGGGTCATCAAGTAGTACTCCCACTGGCTGATACTGAGGGTATTGCATTGTTCCTTGTCATTCTTAACACGGAGGGGAAGGGAGAACGGAGGGCAGGTGCAGGGAAGGGTTGTTTTGAACACTCGGGTAGGAGATAGGTGTCCACATGGATTGGAAAGCTGTCTGGTGCCCTGGGGCACTGTTGATTGAAGAGCCAACTTAGGACGCGTGTTTTACTGCCAGGGGACAGTCAAACCAGTAGGGGCTTAGCGCGCGATATTCTTAGTTGGGCGTAGTGAGAGAGTCCCTTCTCTCTCTCTCTCTCTCTCTCTCTCTCTCTCTCTCTCTCTCTCTCTCTCTCTCTCTCTCTCTCTCTCTCTCTCAAGGACAGATTGGAAGAATAGGCTTTGCCTAAAATCTATATCCTTGGAAAATAAAGTTTAAGTTTTCAAGTTTTTCTCTCTCTCTCTCTCTCTCTCTCTCTCTCTCTCTCTCTCTCTCTCTCTCTCTCTACCTCTCTCTCTCTCTCTCTCACTACGCCCAACTAAGAATATCGCGCGCTATGCACCTACTGGTTTGTCTGCTCCCTGGCGGTCAAATACGTCCTAAGCTCACCATTGTTTAGACTGCTTACGGAATTTCGCTCAGGTTGTAGTTAAGACAACCGTCACAACACATAGCCATTTTGTCCTGTTGTCGTACCAAAGTCCACCTGTTTTAACTATTAGTGCTTACTCAAGTATCGTCATGCCTCTCCACTGAAAGATAAAAAGAGCGAGAGAGAGAGAGAGAGAGAGAGAGAGAGAGAGAGAGAGAGAGAGAGAGAGAGAGAGAGAGAGAGAGTGCGAGGGGTGAGGCGAGAGGGGAGAGGGGAGGGAGGAAGGAGGTTAGTAAACCCTCACAAATAATTGAAATGACTCCCATTGCTTTTTTTATTTATTTTACAACTATCTCTTTATTCACGAAATGCTTCGATTTGTGGTTCCATGTTAAGTGTTTATTACATGAAATGTTGTCTTTGTTTAGATAAGACTACAACAACACATGAATTACAATTTGTTTCCATGAAAATGATCATTTGAGTATGCAACTTTTAAAATTATTTAACATTATCTGGCTGACTAAATGGTATTTATGGAATGCTTATTCTTAAAATATAATGTTAGTTTATGCAGTCAACCCAAAAGACACTCACAGTTGCTATACATTATTTTTCTTTGGCAGCCACATTAAAAAAAGCACATTGAAAAGCAAAGGCAGAAAACAGAAACAATATGATTATTGAGCAGTAGTTTGAAGACGAGCGCAATCAAATAATCTTGGGATGCAACAAAGTCATCCATAAGATCTCTGAACTGCTTGGAAGCAAGAAGAGACAGCAGCGCATCTGTGTCTTCCTTCTGTACATTGTCTTCAATCTCCTCTCTCAGTTCTCTCTTTTCTTCATTGATGAATTGCAACAGCTGAGGAAGCAGGATTCTCCACATGGCTTGAAGTGTCAGTTTGTGAGATCTCATCCCTCTGATGTACGATTTTCCTGCCATAACTTGTTTCGCTGTTTTTGGTCCAAGGATTTTACTTTCTACCCACAACGCCACGAGACCTGAGCATTCCATGTGTTTTCCAATGACCTTCATGACGTTTAGTGAAATATGAAGACCACCAAGCCTGATAACCAGAAGGTTCTGGTATTCTTCTTTCAGCCATTTCAACTCCATCACTTTGCAGAACAAGGCTTCATCAACTGTTAGCACAACACAGTGTTGCCCCAGTTTGTTAGCAACGTGCTTGCATCTCTGAATCACAGTGTTGAGGGTGTCCAATTCATGAGCTGGAGCTTGTATGATGGGCATATTCCCAACGCTTGTCACTACTGGGTCAGCTGAGCTGACAGTTTGGTTGAATTGCGTCCAGCCTGTCTCACTGTCCTTCTCCTTGCTGCGCTTGAGGTTGAAAGCCATGTCCTTTGCTATGGCCTGAACAGCACTTTCATTTTCAGATGTTGCAGTGAACCACTCATGCTTGATGTTAGATGTATTTGTAGGTTCTGAACGGCCTTCTATAATCTGTGCAGGAACAAGCTTGTCCATGGCATCAGGTACTTTCAGGGTTGAGTCTTTGTTTGAAGGCTGAAGAGTCCCCAACCCCATGTCTCCTTCGTGGCCTCTCTGCCAAGCAGCAACTTGAGTGGCATGGAAACTGTTCTTTCCATCAAGGTGAAAATCATTGATGTATATATTGTCACAAGTCAAGTGTACACTGACGACCTGGAACCACACAGACATGGTAGACATGATAGCACAACACATGCAGTTCAAATGAACCTTAGGGAAACAAAATGGTTGAACGTTATAGTGGCCTCAGATCAAATGATCACACTTTTTGCGTCATACTAATGACGTAAAAAACGTCTGAGTCAATGTCTTGCATTTCTTTCTACATAGTGTAACTGTCAAACTCACGTAGCTCTCATCTGTGCCTATACTCTGTCTTCAGACTGTTGCATCTTTGTAGAAGCATCCAAACTCGGTCAAAGTGCGATGGTATGAGGCCACTATAAGGTTACGTATTGCTTTTTAGTATGTTTATACTGTTTTTGACACTTATTTTAAAATAATTTAAATCAAATGGCAGAAACAGATTTATACAGGTAGGAAATTACAACAACATATTAAAAGTGTAGCACAAGTGCTGTACAATGTAAGCAAATAAGGTGTGTTTGAATCAAAACCGGTTCCGTATTTTCGTTTGTCGGCCATTTTGAAAAACACGATATTCCAGACAAACTAAGCAATTTCAGTCTTGTCAGACAAAAGAAATGGATTCAGCACACCCAAATCCATTAGAAAGTGTTGTCTGACAGCTCCTAACACGAAATGCCTGGGGATGTTTGTTTTTCTGAAATTTGTCCTAGTCTATAAGGAAAGCAGTTGGTTTTGACCTTTAGGCTATTATATGAAGTCGAACACTGTCTTGGGAATTATTGGAAGGAATTGCTACAACATTTGAGCGGAAGTGTATCTAGCATCATGTGACGTTGCAGTGTGTTTCAGTTTTTTTGTATCATTTAAAAGAAACAAAGAACACAAGGCTAAGATGTTTGTGTGGGGTCAGTCGAAAGGAGCACACCGCTAATAAGCGCGCGCCTAAAAGAGCGTATTTTGCATGCTAATAAGAGCGCGTGTTCATGCCAAAAAGAGCACACGTGAATGTGTGGTTTTCGTGCTAATAAGCGCGCATAGGTGAAATCGTTCTCACCAGACATTTACTATTTGCACCCGTCTGTTTTGCTAAACTTCAGTCTCCTTGCTGATTTGGAGAAAGAAACTTTCGATATGTCCACGATTCAACACATCACCACGTTAGGGATAGGGTTAGGGATAGGTTTAGGGTTTCACATCACATTTTACGATGCGCTTTTTTGGACATTCTCGATCTTTCTTAGGTTCCAAATAATTATGCGCGTTTATTGGACAAAACATTGCGCTCTTTCTAGCTTCATTTTTTGGACTCGCGCTTTTAGAGAGTAGGTAAAACGCGCGCTTATGGGATGCACCCGTTTGTGTGTGTCGAGGGGGGGGGGGTGGGGGGTGGAGGAAAGCGCAATAGCCAAATAGACATCACCACACCCTATAGGGATTATACAGCTTGTTATGAACCCCAGCACAAATCTTATTTCAAAGAAGTGCTCACTGGTCTAATAATAATAATAATAATAATAATAATAATAATAATAATAAAAAATAATAATAATAATGACAATTTATATAACGATTATTCTCCTTACGGGGTCTCTAAGCGCTTCACAAAGAAGTTAAAAATCTGAGCAAAAACAACAACAAAACAACGCACTTATCATAAGGAACAACCCGAAACGAAATCACGTTAACTACATTTACGTCACCCCTCACCCCCTTTCACATTCCCATAGAATCCAAACCATTACAAATAGCGTTTTCCACGCAAAATGCATTTTCTCACACTGACCCCCCCCCCCCCCCCCCCCCCCCCCCTCCGCCCGCCCCCGCATTCACCACCCCCCTTCATAGACCTCAACGTGACCTACTTTTCATAGATCTCCCAGCATGCACGCATGCATGCACACACACACGCACGCGCGTGCGCGCGTGTGCAGAGGGACAAATACCCCTAACACGGACGCACGCATACACACACACGCACGCACGCACGCAGCTCGTCCTGAAGAAACACACAAAATGTAATGTTTCCAGCATAACTAGGGCAAGACGGGGTAAACAGCCCATGGGCGGGTAAGAAGCCCATGCCAATTATTTCCTAAAATGAAGCAAATGTCAGTCAAATTTTGCCCATGAGACGAGTGTTAATGTTTAGCGTTCGTCGCCGGGAGAAAATTTGACTAATATTTGCTTCATTTCATGAGATAATTGGCATGGGCTTCTTACCCGCCCATGGGCTTTTTGCCCAATCTTCTCCTATATAACGACAGAATACAAGACGGTGTTTATGCTGAAAGAGATGGGGGGTTTGTGGGGATTTGAAAGAGCTGGCAGATTGGGAATGGCGGACATTGAGAGGTAAGTTGTTCCAGAGAGAAGGGCCTTGTAAGACAAGACCATCGGATGTAATACAGAGGATTCCTTGTAAAATGTCCCCATTGGTGTACCAGCCCGTTTTTCATGACTGAAGAGCCCACCAGCAAAGGACACCCACTCACAAACCAGCACACATCCAACAGCCCCCACCAAGGACAGGCGAGGCCAGTGCATCAGTCTCCAGACAAAGCCACAGGCTCTCGCCTTACGGTCTTATATGCCTCAGAAGAGAGTCCCAGAATATATTGTGGTCTTATTTCTTAGGTCCCTAGTCATCCTAAGAGAGAAACCATAATGAAATAGAAACATCCGACGGTGCTGATGGGACCCAGAGATGCACCAGCCACACCTGCCCCATCAACAAGAGAGCAGCCCTGCTCCAGCCTTGGAAGTCCGTGTTGTGTTACCAAAATGAAGATCATACAACCACAGTCCATCACAATCAGCATTTATCCACCGAGGACGAACCATACTGCCTGCCGGGCGTGGCTTCGTACTCACTTCACATCATGCACGGAATACAGTTGGAATCCTTTTGAACATTCAGTACAAATCTCCGCCAA
>JAGGCT020000132.1:0-24502 GCA_017654935.2 Phymorhynchus buccinoides
GCCTACTGCACTCAGTGTCATCTTCCCCTTTTTTCCCCGCCCCTTTTTTATTCCTTCATGGTGAGATGCTGTTTATTTTGGGAACTCCATTTTTCGACCCCCCGATTTTCAGGGTGTCAGCGATCTCCTTGACCTTACGTTGATCGCTTGATGATGCAACATGTTCGGGAAGGACATAAGCCAACCCCCTTTATACGCGATGTTTTCACATCATTTCGACTGGTGCCAGATATGGCTACAAGTATATTTTCAGTTTTCAAAGATCCTACGTAAGGTCATGATTGACCTTGACATCAAAGGTAACATCTCAGTACCTAGCCTACTGCACGTCAAGTTTCATCTTCCTATCTTTATTCCTTCATGCTGATTTCTGTAAGATAGGACGCTTCTAGCTTTTGGATTCTGTGTCCTACATTGTACGGACTTTGCTATATTATTGAATTTTTGTGTCTCTACACCCATTACTTTTTGTTGTTTTGTTTGAACAAACTGACAATATGCCATTGCATGTAGCCGATGCATAGCCGTTACACACACCATGGAATATACAATAGTTTATATAGCTTTTCAGGTGGGTTTTCTGTGTGCCTTAGATAGCCGATCACGCAGTTACCCAGCACAATAGAATATACAAATATTTATACAGCGTTTTTTCCCCAAGTGTGTTTTTTTGTTCCTTAGATAAGCGATCCCAGCAGTTCACACACAATGGAATATATATAGTTTATATAGCTTTTCAGTGTGTTTTTTGTGTGCCTTAGATAACGTGCTGTTCCTGGTCCAAGGGTCCCTCTTTCTAACCAGAACACAGTTAACTAAAAGTTAGTAGTATAATAATAATAATAAATATTAATAATAAAGCTTCTATAGCGGCTCTTGATTATAAAAAATCATCCTCATAGCGCTTTACAATATTACGAGAAGGGGGAAACACACACACACACACACACACACACACACCACACAAAAAAGCCCACCTCACGCCGTTCATTCCACGGATGTAGTATTTCACATACACATTATTGACACAAATTCCAGAAGGGATTTAAAAAATAAATTAAAATAAAATAAAAATCTGGCATGGACAAACAGACCCCCACACACTCCCCTTTCAACACGGCACGCCATTTATCACTCACAAATTCTCGGGGAGGGAGGGGGGGGGTGTCATACGAACTCACAAATTCCCAAAACAATATGTGAATGTAAACAATATTCCGAGAAAGGCAGAGAGAGCGAATGAGAGAGGGGGGGGGGGCAGAGGGAGGGGGGGCAGAGGGGGGGCGGATGAAAGGGCATAGGGGGGGGAGGGGGGAGAAATAAAGGATGGAGAAAAGAGAGAGGGAGAGACAGAGAGAAAGAACACACACACCCACACACACACACACACACACACACACACACACACACCACACACACATATATTATTATATATATATAGATATATACACGCACACGCACACGCACGCGCATCACACACAGAGGCCACACTTTTACACGGGGTTTGTGTTGAGATTGAAATTGAAAATTTATTAAGGGGAAAGGAACTTTGTGAATCAGATGAAGTCTTAAGTCCAGACTTGAATGCAGACAGGGACAAGCGGACAGAGGTAGAAGGGGATCGAATTTCCAGATGGTGGGTACTTGATAGCTTAAAGCGCGGTGACCAAGGACTTACGTTTCATGCGGGGGAATTTGAGGAGTTTCTCGCTGCTAGAACGGAGAGTGCTGGGATGTTGATATGTGATTAGATGGTTGGACATGTAGTTGGCAAAGTGTTTTGAATGGCGGAAGCGAGGATGCTAGTTTGTAACTCAATGCTAGCATGATTGCAGCCCAGTGTATTTGATCAAGAGGGTGTGACGTGGGTTCTTTTTTGATTTCCTCAGGACTACTCTGGCTGCATTTGTTTTGTATTTCTTTTGGAGACGATTGGGAGTGAAACTGCGGGGATTCCGGCAAGAGTTGCATTGCAATAGTCAGTTTGGAAAAGATCACGAACATATTGAGTAGCGGCTTTTTCAGAGAGTGAAGGACGATTGAAGCATATGTTCTCAGAGCGAGGTATGCGGAACGGCCCAAGTGCTGATCTGGGCCGTCATGGACAAAGAACTGTCCAAATGGACACCCAGAGCCTTCAACGCTGTTTTTGAAGGGAAGGTATTTGTTGCGCAACCTGCACAGACGCGACGCTAACTGGTCCAGACTGACGCGAGCCAACAGCTATGGGCCTCAGTCTTCTCGTCATTTTTGATTTTGTTACTGACAGCCAAGATTTTATGGACTGAACGCAGACTCAAAGTGAGTCAGATTTTGGAAAGCGACAGCCTCGGTTGCGTCAGTAGTTGAGTGTCATCCGCGAATTTCTTCGAAGGATTTTGTACTGTTCTATGACTTCGACCCAGGGTTAATGTACAGGTAGAAAAGAAGAGGACTAAAACGTAGCCCTGAGGGACGCCAAATGTTAGGGCACTGATGAGGAGACTTGCTGCAATGGACCCAGACTGCGTTCTGCCATTCAGGTAAGACCTGAACCATTCTAGAGCAGTCCCAGTGACACAAAGGACACTGACAACCTGTGAGTAGTAGTAGTAGTAGTAGTAGTAGTAGTAGTAGTAGTAGTAGTAAGTAGTAGTAGTATTAAGGGTAGGGGACTAAATAAGCCGTCACAGCTTTTGGAAGTCCCATCGCTTCATCAAACTTGAATGTTTTTTTGATCAAGGTGTAATACGGTTGAATTTTCATATCATGCAATTTTAATCAAAGCTGCTAATTATATTCATGAAATTTGGATGATTATCCAGACGACTTTTGAATGTCATTGGGTGCACATTTTAAATCCATTTGTAAATCATTCCATAGGTTAGCAATTCTGTTAGTGAAACAATGTTTTCTAAAACTTAGTATTATATCGCTTAATAAAAAAAACCTTACCATATGAATTCCTTGTTCTATCATAATGTACAGATGTAAATAAATCATCCCATGACAAATCAACATAACCATTAAATATTTTATATGCTTCAATCGGGTCTCCCCTGACTCTTCTTCAGCCTTTAAGTTAAATGAGTTTAAGGGAATATAGATTAAGGTAACGAACTAAGAAGTCTGTTTCCACCATAGTCATATTTCTGCATTTCTTAGCAAGCTTTGAAGCCCTTCGTTGAACTCTTTCAATAGCTACTGGTTAATATTTATATTTAGGATACCATGTATTGTTGCCTTACTAGTGCTTTATATAGTTTGGTAAATATATGTCATAATCAATATTAATAAATTTTCTTTTAATTAACCCTATCATTTTGCTCGCTTTATTTATGCAGCTTTGGATATGTGCATCAAAAGACAAATCTTTATCAAATATAGCTCCCAAATCCTTCTCCTTCTCACATGTTATTAATGAAACTGGTATAACATCGTTCTTATTCATATCGTTCTTATCATGGTATAATCTTTGTTTGGATTTTTCCTACCAGCATGCATAACCTTGCATTTATCTGTATTAAAATACAATTTCCATTTAGTTGTGCAATCCTGTAGATTGTTTAAATCTTGCTGAAGTAATTGACAGTTGCCATGATTTGTTAAACATTTTTGTATCATCAGCAAATATTCTATATGGAGATTCTACACACTCCTGGAAGATCGTTAATTAATAAAAATAGTAAAAAGAATAGGTCCAAGAATGCTACCCTGAGGGATTCCACTGAGTACATTTGCTACAGATGAATATTTGTCTCCAACCCTAACCTTTTGAATTCTATTGGCTAGTTAAAAAGTCCTTAATCCAATTATGTATGTACATTTCCAACTATGCCATAAGACTTAACTTTCATTAATAATCTATTACGTGGTACACTATCAAAAGCCTTTCTAAAATCTAAATAAATTAAGTCCACTGGATAACCATCATCTAAAAACTCTGTTAATTCCTCCATGACTTCCATAAACTGGGTGGTGCATGATCTCTTACTTCTAAAACCATGTTGAACAGTTTGCATACAATTTGTTGTCATTCATGTTATTTACAATCGCATCTCTAATAATAAACGACTCAAAAATCTTACATACTATACATGTGAAACGAACAGGTCTATAATTTACAGGATCAGATCTAGAACCCTCTTTAAAAATATCAGTGACATCAGCTTGTTTCCAGTCAGTGAGAATCACACCAGATTCTAAGGACTTATTAAAGAGTAAGGCTAGTGGAAGGGATAGTTCTTTTGCTAATTATTTTAAGACTCGTGGAGGTATGCCGTCAGGAGCATCGTTAATTGTACTATTTTTCTAGTGAAAAAAATCTTGCAAGAAATCCTTCACTTTTGAAAAGAGAACAACAAAAAAGAAACACTTACCATTAGCCGTGTTTTGCTTTTCGCCAAGGTTAAAGGCATGCACACAAATGAGAAGACAAAGAACAACACAAGACAGCTGAAGCAAGTCACACACTGCAGCATGATCAATCGCGCTTGACAGAAGACGAAACAAGCTGTCTGCAGACTTCGTAAACATGGCTGAAACAGATTATAAGATTATGGAAGAAGCTTTTTCAAGTGTAGATTTAGTGTGTAATAGGAGACTTAGTGTGGATTTTCTTTCTTCCACGCCCAATGGAGTGACACTCGATGTACGGGTTAGATCGAAACTAATGGTATTCTTAGGATTGGGGATAAAAGAGAGAGCGAAGAGAGTCAGGATGAGGATGTCCAACACTAACTTGCTCGTGTATCACTATCGCCGGCCCGCACCAATTGAATATAGCGTGATAAGCCCCTCCTACTAATGGCAGTCTCTCCATTTAATAGCTGCGGTGTAATAGACCGAATTTTGGATGAAACATAACTAGGCGGGAGATGTCATCTTGTGAAAATATTTGTGAAAAAAAACTATAGTTGATTACCTCGAGTTACTCGGTCAAAATCATAGCAACAATGGCAGCATGGCGTCAAAGCTTGAAACCGCAAGATGCGAGTCAACGTCAGCATCTTTGCAAACATTTATTTTTGAGAAAAAATGAGGGGCGGCCAACAAATCCATCAAGCTGAGAGGACTTGCTTAAAACGTGACCCGTAAAAACAATAAATGGACATCAATTTTTTTTTAAGAATGACGTGAAGTTGCTACTCAAAACTACACGAAGCCAGAAATGCTGGCAGGTTGCTCGTGAATCAGTTGGGTGGTAGAGTAACGTACCCTGTTTGATCCGCTTTAATTAGCGCAAGATCACTCCCACCACACTATGAAATTTTACCCTTAAGTATTTCCGAACAATTCCTATTGGAGTAACGAAGCTCGAATGGTTCCTCGAAGGAACACACTAAACGAAATGGCCCGCTATTTGGGCATCGTGTGATCCCGAAAACCAAGATGGCGGCTGGCGAAAGTTTGTCTATCTGCGCGTAAGCCCCGTCGTTTACTGATAAATATGTTGTCAATAATCAGAGGTATGTAAATAAACCACGATACAAGCCCCTCCCCCCACCCCTCCCCACCCCGTCGTTTACTGATATTATATAGATATGTTGTAAATAATCAGTGTTATGTACACAATATAACGCGGCACGCCCCCCCCCCCCCACACCACTACACTAAATAAATAATAATAATAATATGATAAAATAATAATTAATAATAATTAATAATGCTTATATAACTCATAATACACAGTGTCTCTCTCTCTATCTCATTATCACTACATTTATCACCATAAACAAGATATTTTTGTTTTTCTCACATATTTTGAACACAACTCGGTATCACCAACACACTAGCCGGGACCCACTAGACTACTCCTTGTTTAACAGAGATTCCATCAATCAATCAGAGTTGTAATATATACACTTGTATAAGTTGTTTCGACACGTACCTTACAAATTCTCAGTTTCAGGAAAGCCGAGAAATGCGTTCCGTTCCCCACACAAATTACTAATGACTGACAAACTTGGATTCAACTGAAGAACGTGAACAACCCTAGTTCTCTCTGTGGACCCTCCTCGTGTGTGACTAACACGTGGTTTTGTGGCTTCTTTGTCCTCTGTCTGGGGCGTTGTGATCTGGACATGCGTGTTCAAATGGCGTACAATTGCTGACATCATCATGAAATCTATGGTTAATCGTTATTGTTAAAACGACGGTGAAAATGATAACAGCAATTGTGATGATTTTAAGTACGTCTTTCTATATAATTATTATCAATTATTGTCACTATTTTACAGCAATCATAAATTAATAACTCTATACGCTGACATATATACTGATGCAATGATCTCCACATCTTGCAAGTAGATCTCTCTTCTCTCTGCAATATATATATCTCCTCTACAGCTACGTACGTACACTGTCTCTGTCGATTGATTTATACAAAGCTTTAAGTTTGCGATCAGTTATGATATCATGAGATACATTAATTTGTTAATATTTATATGATCAGTGGTATATGATGTTTTGTTGGATCCTGATAACATTCTTACCCCATGAGGGGCAAAGGCACTAAATGAATATAAAATCATTGATCTTTTTTTTTTTTTTTTATTTGTCATTCGACCTCTCTCCATCTAACGCTCTCTTATATGCGCTCTGTCTCGATCATTTTTTTATTCCCTGGTGATTCTTCTCTCTCTCTACTCGTCTCTCTCTCTCTCTCTCTATTTGTTCGGAAAGTTCTGACAAGATACTTGTTAGAGTATGCGTTTCGTTTCGTAGCCACTTTATATGTATATATGTAAAAGTGTATGCGCGTTTACGTTTGTGACCATCTAACTCCTAACTACTAAATCGTCTTCTCTCTTGACGTCTCTCTCTCTCCTCTCATCTACGTCTCGCTACTCTACATCTCTCTCTCTCTGCTCTACTGCTCTCTCTCTCTCTCTCTTCCCTCTAATCTCATCTCTCCTCTATGGTACTCTTAGCTCTCTTTTTTCTTCTCTCTCTCATCTCTCTCTCTCTCTCTATATCTCTCTCTCCTCTCTCTCTCTCTCTCTCTCTCTCTCTACTCTATTCCTCTCTCTCTCTCTACTCTCTCTCTCTAATCTGTCTTAGATCTGTCTGTATGTAGTGTGTGTGGGTGTGTGTGTGTGTGTGTGTGTAGTGCATGTGTGTGGGTGTGTTTAGTGTGTGTGTGTGTGTGTGTGCATGTACCCACGTTTGATGTAGAATTTTGCATTAAAAAAAAAAAAATTGACGTTTAAATTGTGCCAATTTATTTTCTTCGCACATTGATTTCTATGTTACCATTATGGTATGTGTTAAGTGCTTCTTGTCCTATCTCTCTCTCTCTCTCTCCCCCACACAATCTCTCTCTCTCTCTCTCTCTCCCTCTACCCTCTCCTCGCTTCTCCCTCTACTCTTCTCTTCTCTCTGTCTCCTATCCTCTCATCTCTCTCTCTCTCTCCCTCCCTACCCTCTCTTCATACCAGCCGCGAACAAAGTGAGCAAAGCTTGTAATATTTTCAGTGGATTTTGAAGCCGACTATCTATCTATCTATCTATGATGTATAAACGATAAACCTTGAATGGGGAGGGGGGGGGGGGGGGGGACCGTAGCCTCTTTCAGACAATTGCTTTCCGCAAAAGATGATGTGGATGCTGCCTTAGAGATAGAGAGTTTCTCTCAGCAAGCGTCACAGCCAAGGTACTTACTGACCTCTGTCGCCCTTGAAGTGGACCAAGCATGTCGGATGGGGACACTAAAGAGAGACAGGCAAGTGGATCAGCTGGAGAAATCATGATGACCGTGAAAGACATGTGACTTTTTACAACAGGCCAAGGCACAAGAACATGACTGGAAAAAGGCCATCGCGAACCAAAGTAGGACAAAGAGAAGGAAAGCAAGCCACAAAGAAATCCAAGGATAATTGTTGTTACATTTGATTCAGACGTGAGAATTCTGGTACAATACATGAGTGCCAAAAACACTGTGTGTACGCTGTCGGCGTGTGATCAAAAGGTATGTTCCCATAATAACGCTAACCTCTGAACAATCTTAACAACCACACACACAAACACACCGCGAGATTTGTACAGCCGTGACGTAGTCAGTGAGTGGTAATGTTAGTTTTTTTCTAAATGATTTTTACTGGATTCTGAAGCTGACTGACTATCTAGGTGAACACAATAACGCTTGCACGGAGGATTTTCCGGTTCCGGTCCGACGTCGGCAGGCCAGCTCTTTTATAAGTCTCCTGTTCTATCCGCTTATACAGTGATACGCTACTTTCTTGGTTCATATAGTTCTAATAACTCGTGATTATCTCGGTCTGATCGTGGTTTTAATAGTGACGATTGGTTGCGCTTGGAGTTCGGAGAACGGAAGTAGAGGAGATGACGACTTCAATCAGTGTAAAATTTCACGTGTCCGCCGGCCATTGCGCAGAAGTGATGGAAGCCGACTCTATCGTCTGAGCAGAGCGCTCCCACACTTTGGACTCAGTGCCAGACACATAAGACTATGTTAGCTGCCGCAGAGGAGTGACGGGGCGTCCAGGGCTGTGCGAGGCCCCAGGAAAATCGGAGGACTGTGGCCCGTCTGTACGCAAACAGAAAACAATTTAGAGAAAAGCTCTTGAAGCAGAGATCCAACTAGTGGGGTGCATGCAAGTGCCATATTGGATTAAGCAAACCAATTAGTTTCATGGAAATGGGCCAGACGAGAAACCCGCCCACCAAGGTGTGGGTCTCCAACCTATAATAGACCTGTGAGAACAACAACCTGCAGAGGCTTATAAGCAAGTTGGGCTGTGAGCTTCGTTCTACATTAAGTGGGAACTGGCCCTCCAAAAAACGGACAGTTGAGTGGGATGGGAAAAGGGAGGAGGTTGGATCATCACAACGCCTCAGGAATTCCATGCCTAACAGATCAAGATAGCCGTTTTCTCTTGTGATATCTATCACAAAAGAACAAAAAAAACAAACAGCAGAAGAAGTGTAGCCGCTGCCTTACTGTAGGGCACAGTCATCGATCTTGCCCGAAACGACATCGGCTCTGTTCTGGCAGCACAAAACGGGCACAGAAGGGGGGAGGATGGCGTGCGATGGGTCTACTGCGGAAGGCGAGATAAGCCTTAGCAGTAAGCAGCGAAGACAACGAGCACAGAAAACCAACAGCCAGCAAACCGCAGCTGAATGCGGACAATCGAACAACATGCGAGCTGACGTAGCAGAACGAGGGAGGCAAGCGTAGACAGCCCATGATGCTCCAGCATGAAAAGTACAGCACAGAAGGGAACCAGGCAGCTCGCTCACAGAGCTGCGCTGCAAGCTAAAAGAAGTAAGTCAGAAGACAAGAAAGAGCAAACCGCCGCTCAGTCCGAAGACTACTTCACCAAAGTGGGAAGGAGAAGAGGAGAGGGAGAGAGAAAACATAGGCCTAACCACTGGATGGCGAAGCAGAGTAGGGAGCGACTTAATACCCCCTGTTCTACTCCTCCCTCCCCACACGACCGCCTACGGACCATGGACCTAACGGAGGTTGAATAATGATTACAGATTGTAGTCTCTAGTGTCATGGCTACATGAATTAAGATGGCACTTTAACCGTTAGAGGCATACGACCAATTGAAAGAAAATCACTTTTAATTCCATTAGGGATAAGAACGTTAGCGATTACATGTTTTACAAGAAAATAATGTTACAGAAGATTTATAATAGAAATAAAGAGCCCGTGCATGAGACTTATTCTACTCAGCAGGCACCAATAAAAGCGCAATGCGTCTTATAATAGTAATTAGTAAAAAGCTGGTACGTGACAGCAAGGAAATAAAGACTATAATGATAGATGTAGTATTATCAATTAGAATGTGTATAAAATGGGATGATTCACACGTGATAAATGATTAGACCCCAAGTACGACAACAGAGAAAGTCTAGGTTCTTGCAACAGTAGGAACAGAACTTCAAGCCAAGTGATAGCGATCACATTGGGTAACTGGTGATTTATAAAAAAATAAAAAATTATTATTCCTATGATGCGAAAATTGACAATGTGGTGGACTGCCTCACTCTAACAGAGAGAGGTTAGCATTCAGAGAAATGAGTGCCAATCTAAACATATATGACACTTGGAGATCTCTTCATCCAGATAAGATAGACTACACTTGGTCAAGACAGAGCCCGTTTACAGCGAGGAGACTAGATTATATTTTTTGTGACCCCTTAGCATTGACTAAAATTAGAGAAGGCCAATATAGAATCCTGTCCGTTCTCAGACCATAGATTGGTCAAGCTGAGCATAAAATTAAATGAATTTCAGAGAGGACCGGGTTATTGGAAGTTCAATTCAACATTGTTACGTGATAATCAGTTTGTAGAGAAAATGAACGACCTAATAAATGATCATTTAAACGAGTATACACAGGATAATGAAAATGAGAGTGGTAATTCAGAAATTATCTGGGAAATGTTGAAAACCAGGATCAGATCATTTTGCATACAGTTTTCCAGCTCTAAGTCCAAAACTAATAGAGAAATTTTAAAAGAAAAACTCGCTGACTTATCATACAAAGAAACCCAATTATGCAAAGATCCCCAGAATAAAGAAATCCAAACCCAAGTATACCAACTAAAAAAGGAGATAGAATTACAAGAAATGCACAAAGCAAGAGGAGCTCAAATCAGATCAAGGGGAAAATGGATCAATGAAGGAGAACAAAACACAAAATATTTTTTAAACTTAGAAAAACGCAGAAACGCTGCTAGTATGATTTCAACGTTAAAAATACAAAACGAAAGTACAGGCAATCCTGGAAAAATACTAAATGAAATTAAATCATTCTACCAGCAACTGTATAAACAGAGCACCCAGCAACGCAATAGAACCATCAAGGAACACTTCTTAGAAAATGACCCTGTCCCTACCCTTGGCGACATGGAAAGAGAAGGGTGTGAAAATAATATATCGGTAGATGAACTCACACAAGCTCTAAAATATTTAAATAAAGACTCTGCCCCCGGCATAGATGGGTTAACTCCTGATTTTTACCTTCATTTTTGGGACAAGTTGAAAACCCCCTTTTTTTGAATGCATTAATTTTGTGCATCTATTCAAAAGGGTCAACTACCCAAATCTTTAAGAAGAGGAGTTATTACTTTATTAGACAAAGATAACGGAACAGACAAACATAATTTATCCAATTTTCGGCCTATTACTCTATCAAACACAGATGATAAAATTTACACAAAAACTATAGCCAGTAGACTTCAAAGTGTTATCACACAAATCATACATACCTACCAAGTTGGCTTCATAAAAGGCAGGAATGTAACTACACATTTAAGACTCATAGATGATCTTACAGCATATCTTAAGCAAACCAATAAAACAGGCGCAATTGTAGCTCTAGATTTCACAAAAGCCTTTGATACAATCTCCAAAACATGTATTTCTTAAGCACTGGATATTTTCAACTTTGGCCCCAACTTGATCCAGTTGGTTGAAACAGCAATGAAAGATACTGAGAGCTGCATTCACAACGGAGGATGGCTGTCATATTGGTTCCTAACAGAAAGAGGAATCAGGCAAGGTTGCCCCTTAAGCCCTTTGCTTTTTGTACTTGCGGTAGAAATTATCGCTATCAAAATACGAAACAATAAAGATATACATGGGATTGAAATTCAAAATGGAAGACAAACAGCTACATCTAAAATCAAACAGTATGCAGATGATACAACATTGACGATGAGAAACAAAAAAGAAATAGAGTTAGCAATTTTCATTGTGGAACAATTTGAAGAGCACTCTGGATTAAAACTGAACAAATATAAATGTCAAGGAATATGGCTGGGAAGAAGACAAAATGAAATTGGAGCAGTTCAAGATATTCCTATGCTAAACATAAAAATAAAAATTGTAGGTATTTATTTTTCTGCAGATACACAGGCATCATTAATCCAAGATAATTGGACAGGTAAATTAGATACAATAAGGAGAACTATAAAATCTTGGGAAAATCGAAACCCATCACTGTATGGTAAAATTATTTTAGCCAAAAGTCTGCTTCTCTCTCAATTCTCCTACATTATACAATCGCTTACTCTTCCGAAAACGGTGCTAGCCCAGATCAACACAATTATTTACAGATTTTTATGGAAAAGAAAAACGAACAACAAAAAAGCTTTTGAGAAAATTAAGAGGAACGTCTTGAGTCTAGATATAAAAGATGGCGGCCTGAAAAATTTATGATTAACGTCGAACATTAGCAAAAAAATGTTCATGGTTAAATGGGCTGTATAGCTACTAAAGGAAGACACAGAGAATGAGTACTGGACACTCCAAGCCAGAGAATTACTTTCACCCTTCACTAATATACACTGTGCTTTTAATGCTAATGTTATGCAACCCAAAATGCATGGTATTTAGACGCAATTCACTCAGAATTGTCTAGAAGGAGGTGTTAAAAACTGTGACAATGATGAACACAGACAGACCAGTGAATAACATACACACGGAGTCCTATTTGGCATAATAAGAACATTACATATATAGTTGTAAACACTCTATACTACCAAATAATGGTGCCAAAGCGGGTTTATCATTATATGCAGGACCTCTTGCTAAACGCGGGAAATATCAAGAATTATGCTCAGATCACAGAAAGAGTAGGTTTATCAGCCCTAGCCTTCCTTATTTGAACACAACGCGCTGATTTAATGCTAATGCCACGATGAATGGAAAGCAGAATTAAACGCAAACCCACAACACCAACCCATTGACAACGGTCATTCCTACAACAGAGGGCCCCTTAAACATTCTAAAAAACGCAACAATTAGATATATGTTTGTCAAACAACAAAATCATGACATCTGTGCATCACACTTTTGGCAAAGAAAACTTAACGTTCACATTTCAAAGTATTTCAATACGGCACACTTGTGCACAATCGAATCAAGACTGAGGTTGTTACACTTCAAGTTTATCCACAACATCTACCCCACAAACATCTTGCTACATAAAATGGGAATAACAAACTCTAACAGATGCCCATGGTGTCCCACAGAAGTTGACTTCATCGAACACGCATCTTTCAATGCCCTAAAATACTGCCCTTTTGAAAAATGATACAGCAAATCATTTTGTCTACATATAATTATCACCTTACGATTAATGAAGAAATAGCACTTTTCGGTCTGCCTAACCCTAAGAATCAAAAACATGGTGTTATAAATGAAATTAATCATGTACTCCTCATCGCTAAAGTATCCATTTCTAAATTCAAATACGGAAACCTCAAGCATCTAGAATCTATTTTTACTGCATAAATGAAACTGAGAATACAACGATGAGTGACTGCCTTCTTCCTCTTTCCGTGCTCCTCTTTATCCCCACCTCTCCCCTTCACAACCCCTCTCCCTCCCCCACCACCTTGCGTCCACTGGTCACTCATGATATCCGCCCAGACATTTATAAAATATGCTTAGATTTTGTTTATGATTTTGTTTTGTGTTTTCTACGACCCCCCCCCCCTCACCCCCACCCACCCCCACCCCCCCACCCCAACCCCCACCCCCCACCCCCCAGTTTACAGTGGCTAATACGTGAAAAAAAGCAGTGAGTTTGTATGATTTGGAAGACATTATGTGTTTGAAAATAAAATACGAACGAAGCTACCAAAAGAGGACAAACAAAGACAAAAAGAAAAAGAAAAAAAAAGCCAATGGAGAAATGATGAAAAATGGGAAGTCTTGTTTTTTTAAAAAAAAAGAAAAAAAAAAAAAAAGGGGAAAATAATGTTTGATCCGTGTGAAAGTGTGCATGTAGAAACCAACTTATCAGCGAAAAGAAGAGCGGGCAGCCCCCAAGGAGGAAAGGAAGGCTACTAAACCACTCAGCCTACAGCCTACAGCCTACTGACAACCCACAGGCCTACCAAGCGAGGGTCCACGCACACAGCACCAAGGAAGCTGCACGCGAGCCAGTGAATGCCAGTCTCTCTAATGGAGCCCAGCAAAGGTGCAACTGAACGGACTATAGCCTATGAGACAATAAAAGACCATTGATCATCTTCTTCTTATTGCAGGCTGCAGGACGGCAGCTGTAACAGACAGCAGCGAAGGATGGATAAACCGCAGGCAGACCGTACCCAGCAATGGGGCGAGGCGAGAGAGAGAGATGAGAGGAGAGAGAGAGAGCTGAGAGAGATGAGACGACTAAAGAGAGAGAGAGAGAGAGGGAGAGAGATGAGAGAGACAGAAGAGTGACCGAGAGAGAAGAGAGATAATGCATGCAAAAGCGTCAAGGTAAAGGAGAGGAAGCGAATGAAAATCAGGAAAACAAGACTCCAAAAAAAGAGTTTCCGGACTGAGCTAAAAGGAAACATAAGCTCTGTCTCCGGCTTAAAAAAAAAAATAAAAAAAAAATAACGCTTGCACGTAGGGACCTAGACGCTCCAATTTTTGCAGGCGGAATAGGGGCTAACAATATGTAGCTAGGCATGACGTGCAACCATGAGGTCACAGGTTAAAGATCAAAGGTCATCTGCGGAACGAAGATATAGTTTTAGTATATTGTACTACATTGAAGGAGCAAAGAGTGATCACCACAGAATGCAATAGGTAGTGATCCATGTGACCATAGGGCGGAGTCATATCCTTGTCCACGACTCTCTGACGGCCCTGCAGGGCTTAGGCGAGCGTGTGCCTTGCATCCAATGTTGATCTTTGTTACATGTTGAGCAAAAAAGGGGTGTGATGAGGTAATGTTTGACGGCTTTACAAAAATCAAGTATAATTTAATGCAACAAAAAGAGCTTTTTTATGAATGTGCTTGGTTCAGTTATCACATACAATCAGCTTAAAATCAATGCCATACAAATTTATATATCTTATTAGTTAGTTAGCACACAACAAATCGAATGGAGTTTTCGTTGTTACCAGCCGCGACGAAGAGAGCCAAGCTGATAATGTTTTCAGTGACAATCTGAAGGCGACTATTGACTGTGTGACTATGTTAAACACAATAAGTTTGGAATGGAGGGAGTAGGATGCTCAAATGTTGTATGCGGATAGGTATGAAGATTATCGAGCCAGGATTAAGAAAATGAAGGTCATATGTTAAGGATCAAGGCACTGGAGCCGCAAACTGCTGTCGAAACACCTTGCACGATAGCGAACATTGACCTAGGACGCGCGTATGTTACTTAAGATACATAGGCCATATACAAAAATAAAGGTCATATGTCAAAAGGTCATGGTCACTGGAGCCAACATATGTTGCTGGGCACTGACCCGGGATAAAGTTTGAATGCATGAACCTAAGACACTCAAATCTGCTTGTTGATAGGTACTAAGGATATGTAGACCACGTCCGAAAATCCAAAACATCCTAGGTCATGAGTCAAAGCATGGCCCACGTTAATGATGCTGTAAATATAATATATATATATCGCACTGTACCTTGACCTTGAAGTTTTGTTCTAGCTTTTTTTTTAGTCAAGCATTAACATTCAAATGTTCGAAATAGTCAATATTGGCGCAATCAATTTGTCTTGACAAAGCGTAAACATGAGTATTGCCCCATTGACAAAATGGAAATACTAAAGATGAGAGAGAGAGTGGGGTGGGGGAGGGGGGGGGTTGGAAAGGCGAGAGCATGAGGATCATTTGTTTGTTAGGTCTTATTATAGAGAGACGGAATGGATAAGGATATAGGAGTGGACAAAAAATGCGGCGGTGTCATATGAATGGAGAGGAAGTCATGGGATTGAAATGGGGCGGAGGGAGGAGGGAGGTGGAATGTGGAGGGAATAGGTGTCTGTCTTTGATGTGGCTTGTGACCCTGGTGTCCTGTGACCCTGCGACGTGTGTGAGTCTACTGGTGGGTCTACGTTTGGGGGGAGGGGAGGTAGGAAGAAGGGATGACATTTTTCTGGTTCTGCCCGCCCAAATAAACGAGGTATTGAGACGGGTCCTGTGCTGTGGTGTGTGAGTACAGAAAATATAAACCATGGACTTATCTATGAAATAGATCACGACTGGTTAGTTGCTTTAAGCGTACGCTACGAACACGACTCTGGCCGGGTTGCAACGTACATGCGTACCTGCCGCTTAGTTAATGCGGGGTATATTACAAAGACCCTATTGTCTTAGTTTTGAAGGAAGTAAGGATAGACCTTTATTTTTATATGTCCAGAAGAATCCCCCGATACTGCAGGTGGTTTGTTCTCTACCCAGGTAAAACGTAATAGCTCATTTTTAGATTAAATATGGATGGCGGTGAAAGGTAAAACGATAATGTGTGATTATAAACCATATACTGAAAGGGTTTGTGCCAACATATCTTATTTCTAGTCAATGTTATACGAATACAGGATATTATTCACACAGAAATTGCACAATGTCGCCAAATAGTCCAACTTAACTCCCACTGAATTTTATCTAGTGGTCTTAGTGATGAAGTTCAGCGAGATATTCTAAATGTTCAACATGTGTCATACCATTTTATGTTCCCATTGTATTGTCGGGGTGTGAGTGAGGTGTCTGATGGGGAAGTATATGTGTGTGGGTGGTCGTGGTAATGTACTACGTTTATTGCCCTCTTGTTTTATATCACTAGATGTTCTGGTCCGTGCTATTATAAGATACATTTCCTCGTCACTGATACACTCCATGTCGGAGTATGGCAGATATGATTGGTGGAACGCAAAAACAACTTATCCGCAAGGCCATCCAGGGACCCCCATTGGGGGTTATGAAGTCTAAAATCTAACAGGACCCGCTAAAGGAATGAGCTGTGGGTCCAAGGATGCACTAGAACAATTTTTGTAGCATTCGCAATGCCACGGGACCATCTATCTCGCCTTAGGACCCTCCATACTTGTAAGTGAAAGAGTCCCTGGGATCCTTGTTTGGCAGGACGATTCTCCTGAGCCCTGCCTAGGCACAAAATAGCATGTATGGCATTTCAGCTTTGTATTGCTCACGGACGCAGTGCATAGGCGAGAGGGGTTTCATTGGTTAATATGGAAGGTGTAGGTGAATGCTAAAATAATGTCTGAACGACCCAACGAGGCAGAGGAAGGCTCACCATTGCATTGCGAGAAGGGTAATGAAGATACCTGACCAAGTCGGAAATAGTCCATTGGTATTAGGTCAAGGGCACTGGAGCCGAAAATGATGCCGCGTAGATCCTCGGCTGGAGTACTGCAAAGTGCAGGCGTTACGTTTGATCGATTTAACCTTCAGGGGTGGTTTTCTGTTTGTCCTAGATCCTGTGCAAGGTGCTGGTTCTGGAAATGCTGTCGCGCGGTGGTTTTGATCTAGCATTTTCACGCTCTAGTTTTCAAGATAGTTGTGCAATTTGTTTTAGGTTTTCACATGTTGATATTATTGTTGTTAAAGATGAAAAAACTGCTTTTTGTTACTAAATAAAAAGGCAAAGCATCAAATTACACCCAGTATGTTTGGACCATAGGCAATGTCGCGCTCTCACTTGCTCCATCTCCTCCTCCCCTTTAGTTCTGCGTACGTTTATCGTGTGTGTGGTGTGTGTGTGTGTGTGTGTGTGTGTGTGTGTGAGGTGTCTCGTGTGTGTGTGTGTGTGTGTATGTACAACCCTGCAAGATCTAGATTCAATTCTTTCAGAAAGTAACAAATGCTATATTGATATTCAAAAATGGATCGTGCAAAAATAAACTAAATTAAATGCTGAAACCGAAGCCAAGCTTAGTAGGCGACAAAAAAACAACTAGCTCTGTTTCCATAGAGTCAAATCCAAACGCTGGGTAACATATCATTCACTCTCAGACTCTGTCAAAAACGAAGTGTCACTTGGACAATACTCTGTCCATGCAGTTTCCTGACGAAGACCTCCGTCAGTCCTGCATACTAATCAATTCGTCGCATTTGGCCTTATATTCGTACAATAATCTCTCAGATGAAGCCACAGGCAAAAACTTGTGACTTCCTCATCCATGTCTCGATCTGACTACTGTAATTGCTACTCCTTTCTGCCTCATCAGTATCTTCTCTATCGGGCTCTCCAACTTTCAGGCATGTCAGACGAATGGATTCTCTATCTATTCCCGAAAACCCAAGGATCCTGAACGTTCATGTCTTTCTGAAAGACCAACGGCTCTACTCCAATGCCTAGCGTGGTGGGTAGCAAATTGAATGGGAGGATAGATGCTCAATAGAAGCAAATGCTTTGGAAGCCAGAAAGATGTGTTACAAGGGACCAAGAAATCACGAGTTGGGCACAAAATTCTTTGTCTTCCTCTGTTACCGTTTCGGCTAAGCAAAAAATGGGTGTATCGTCATAAATATAGAGCGGCATTGTAGACCTACACTTAGGCCCGCCTGTACATGACAGGTCAGATGATGAAAGCGGGATACAGATGAACTCTCGTGCACCTCTTCGCCGGCTTGAGCATGAGGCCAAAGAATTGGAGTTGTGTGAACGATTATGTTGACTTGTCGCCTCTGCTCAAACATGTTTTTTAAAAGCGATGCTCGAGTTTTGTCTGTTCTCGACATCAAGGTATGTGCAAGGTATCGTCAAAAGATGCTCGTCAATGGGAAGGATAAGAAGAAAATATATCACATGAATTCGATATGAGAAGGTGAATGCAAATTTAGAAAAAACGCTAACATGATATATCTGATCTTCAAAAGCAGCCAAGGCGCAAGGGTATGACTACATAGAAGCTCCAGCGTGGATGCAAGCTGGTTTTTCTCTAAGTTCGCCCAGTCACTTGATTGCTGATAAATCTTCAGATACCTTCTTCAGACCCCCCTTTAGGGGGTGCAGTGTTCTACAACCAACGCAGACCTCGTACGATTGCTGTAACCCCCTCCCAAGCTAGACATCATTATGTCAACGGAAATATTGAGGTCCTACTGGCTAAGTCCGCACCCACAGTGAAGAAGAAGACTGTGAAGCAGATGATGAAGGAAGGGGGCCTATCTCCTTCAGTATGTGTTGTCCTTTCAGCTGAATGACATGGAATGCCGCAGGAGCTCAGAGAGTAGTACTCCCAGCAAGGCGTGAGACACAGCCAAG
The DNA here is from genome assembly GCA_017654935.2 of Phymorhynchus buccinoides. Lineage (NCBI taxonomy): Eukaryota > Metazoa > Mollusca > Gastropoda > Neogastropoda > Raphitomidae > Phymorhynchus > Phymorhynchus buccinoides. The sequence continues at coordinate 18,993 of JAGGCT020000132.1, forward strand.
TCTATGCAAGACCTACTGTCACGCCACACGGCAGGGTGGCAACATGTCGGCTGGAGGACACGATAGAGACGGGAGAAGTCAGGAATCAGCTGGGATTGCTGATCGTCTCTGGAAAAGAAAAGTGACCTTCAGGGACGGGAGTCTGATGTCGAAATGGCAGAGGGAAGAACAGGCTTCAGCACCTGTTACGGCTAGGATTTGGTAAGAAGAGAAAAGAGGATATGGGATTTAGCAGTAGATGACTCACTTCACAGGCAAAGGAAGGCGACGTCAGGAAGATGGAAGCGCTGGGAATCCCTGATTCCTGAATACATGTTGGTGGAGGTGGACAACAGGAGTGGTGAAAACCCTAAAGGATTCTTGAAAGATTGCTAGCAACGTTAGCTAGAACGTTTCTTTTGTTGTCTTGCTGTGATTTGTGTCTGTTCCTAATTATTGTTTTCAGACCAGCCAGATTCGTCACCATGTTTCGTTGCTCGTTGTAAAGGATGTCACTTTACTTCTATTAAATTACTTCAATTTGTTTTTCTTGGGCAATTATTGAAATATTTTGGGGAGGTTGTAACCATAACATCTATTGACAATGAGTTGGTTTATTTCATCGACAAAGTTGATTTGAGGTGTATTATGTGATCGCATATATGGGATATGTGAGGGTTAGCGACGAGGGTAGATTTTTCTTTGGTTTTTGACTCGCTAACACTATGTTCCGTGAACCTAAGCAAGTTTTCTGGTGTCAATGTGCTTTATATTAAAGCATCTTCCCTGCTACAAAAACCTAATACAATGAGAGCCAAAATGCTTATATGTCAGGTAGTTAGAGTTCCCAAAAGCGTATTTTTTTACGAACTATACCGGTACTTTGGACAAAACAATCAAAATGCAAACCTGCATTAAGCTTTCACCATCACAAGTATATAATATCAACTCGTTCGGTTCATTTATAAGAAAGTGAGCATATAGTGTGTCTTATTTTAAAAGAACATAAAAATATCTGACTCTGCATTATATTTGCCAATGGAAATATCCAATATTGACTTCACATACCAGTATGAATCCAAAATAAAGCCCCCCCCCCCCCCCCCCAGACAAACAACATATATATGAAATACAGATGAACTCCATTAATTTTCTATACTTATGTAATGATACTTGTTTAAACCGAAGTTCTAACTGATAATGTGTTAAACAACAACAACAAACTGAAAGAATGCAGAAATAGTGGATGCATATTAGCATGCTGGGTCCATTGCAGACGGGCATATCTATTTTGTGTAAGAAATTTGGATAGGCATTCACTTCAGCATTGCTCTCGTTGATTTCTTTCTTGCTTTCTTCTGACATGTTCTGGAATGTGTCCAGATTTGCTTTAATCTGATATAGATCGTTCATATAGCTGCCTGGATGGTAAAATCCAAACCTAATTGTACATTCCCATCCACAATGAAACGGTCTTTCTTTGTGTCACAATATGCGCACTTTTGCACCTCCTTTAGATTTGAGGTTATCCATGTGTAGTTTTTGTGAATTAACCTTGTTAGAAATGATATTTCCAAGCAGGTGATCAACAATTTTCTGTATGTGAAGCAATTCGTCAAAGTGGAAGTGGAACAAAAATGGTACGACTCTTGTTATTCTAATTATACCATAATTGAAACACTGATACCCATCCCTGGGGACTCAACATGCCTACCGAGTTCATGATATAGTTCGAACTGGAGCAATATCCAAGCATGGTCAGCAAGCCCCACTTTCGGTAGCAAAGAACAATGGTTTAGTCGAATGAAGTACCTTGGTAACATACATGATTACAGAGGACATAGCACAATTCACTGCTCACGCAGCGTATTGGGGTCTAAAACATGAACTAAGCCAGAAACCACCCAACGAGCATACTGCGAAAATGGTGTACTGTACTCAACTTTTCAAGTGTATTTGTTTATGAAAAAATACGAGAAGGAGGACATTCTATAATGTGTGGTAAAAGACATTACGCAAACAATGGTGGCTAGGATCCTTATTTCGCGGTGGCCAAGTCTGTGAGGCGGTTCATGCTCCTAAGGTAAATGTGATCGAATAAAGCTGGACAGGTATGAGTATTCTTTTTACATGGGAATACAAGGACAAAAACAACTACTCTTTGGTACCACGATTCTCAGAAATGGAACAAGCACTGATGCCTGGGACAGAGACAGTTGTACAATTTAGAGAAATCCGTTTTAGATCATATATGTCTTCAAGTTGTTTTCAACACATGTAAGGCAATTTCATAGATTGGGCTTTAACATATACACAGTGGCTTAGATGGGATGAATTGTGCTTATGTCTTAGTGGCACCGCTGGATTGCCTCCACTGAATGTCGACTCAGTGCAAATGAACGGCCCAGAGGACGAATAATAAAAAAGAACTTCACCCCAACTTACCTTTATTAACTTGAATTGTATCTGTATGTTACAAATCGGGACTTTCCTGGTGTTGCGCTGCCTCAGGGCATTGCCTCCAGGATCGTTCCCACCATATTTGTATACAATAATGTCCCATATGTGCCTGTTTCCAGGCGAGGACGTACACGAACTTATAATTCTGTTACCTTTATAATGCTAAGAATACTTCTACTGAACTACCATGCATACAATGAGGAGAGTTATCGGCAATGCAGCACCCGGTGGGGGCGGGGAGGATGGGCCGATCCAATATATAGGATCCTTGGTAGCATTAATGGGCTAACGTACAGTGTTGTGTAGCGGTTTTCGGTTTGTTGAAACTTACTACAACATAATTGTAGTACATGCATTTATTTGTGTGCGTTTCTTTTATAGTTTAGAATAACATGAGTATTTTGGGAATGGAGACAAAGTTATGTACGTATTCTTCTGCAATTTTGTTTTGGTTTGGTGGTGTTGTGTGCGTAGTGCGTGCGTGCGTGCGTACGGCGTGCGTGCGTGCGTGTGTGTTTGTGTTGTGTGTGTGTAAGGACGCCATCTAGCCAATAAAGAGCTTAATGAACATAAAAGTTTTAACCATTTGTGTGATTATGCGTTTGTTTGTCACAATTTAGAGAAAATCGTGCGTGTGTCTGTGCGTGTGCTGCGCGTGCGCGCCTAGCACTTACTTGTTTGCGTATTTGTTCTGTGTATCGTGTGAAACAATTGAAAGTGATAACATGTAAGCTTTGTATCTTCAGGTGACAGGAAGTGTCTTTGTCAAATGGTTTTAATTACTGTGTCAGTGTGCGCCCATGTGCAAAAAGTAAAAATTGGAATGCTTTACATAATCCATTATTTGACAAGCACAAAACCCATACACACTTACACACCGCGCGCGTGTGCACACACACACCCCACACCACACACAACATTAAGACGTCGCGCGCCATGCGCACGCGGTACCACGCACACACACACACACACACACACGCGCTCACCGAATATATAAATGTCATGTTGTACAGTCAACACGCACTCACACAGTGACACACACACACAACACACACACACACACACACACGCAAACAGTGGACAACTCACACACACACAGAAATAAAGACAGGTTATCTTAAAGACCCCCACGTCATGTGTCTAACCTCTTATGCTAGGAAGATTTGTTAAGCTCTCTTAACAGCCATAAGAGGGGAACACGCGTGAAAACCGTGATTTGACACATGACGAGGTGGGTCTTTAAACGAAAGTTGATGCATATAAAACAACACAAACAAACTGTCAAATACCCTGCAATTGTGTCCATATAGCAAGGGAATGGGAGCACACGACAGCAGAAAGATGGACACATAATACAATAAAGCAAAACCAAATATGCACTGAATAACAAACACACACACACACACACAACACACACACACACACACGCGCGCGCACGCACGCGCACAACACGCAACACACGACGCACAACACACACACAAACACGCACCACACACACCACACACAACACACACACAGCAGAGAGAGAGATACTTCAAACTTCAAACTTCAAAAAAACTTTATTTTTCAAGGATAAGAGTTTAGCTGGATCTAGTCTCCATTCTGTCTTGGTTCTAAGCATGCAATGCTTAACAATACCATAAATGAACAGAGAACATTAACATCGCAACAGAAAAACGATTACAGTATTAGCAACGACAATGGTGGGCGAGCATCAAACACAGCAATAAAAACACACAGAATAGAGAAAAATAACGACCGATTAACACAAACCAAACAAAGAAATAAATGAACAAACATCTCTTTCACTACAATTTCTTCTTCTAATAGTACTACCAGACTATCCTATACTATTATACTAATATACCATCGCACAAACACCCCACCAACCTACTATTATACTATTACTACTACGATGAAAGTTCAAGCTTAACGTCGCGTCGGCTTTCGCATGTACGACGGGCTGAACAAACCAACCAGGGTTAAACAAAAAAAATGTATGTTCTGAATCACTGTCTCAGCCAAAAGGCCGAGAAGCGAAGAAATGGAACCATGTCGCAAAAATACTTACTACTACTACTACTGGTTATTTCTGAGCGCTTAACTCCTTTGCAGGGAGCTCAAAGCACTGGAGAAGGCCTAAGCACAAACATTCAGACAAGCATACACATTAAAGACAAGACCAATAATCTAATAATAATAATAATAATAATAATAATTACTGGGGGAGGAGAGAGAGAGAGAGAGAGAGAGACGAGATGAGAGAGAGAGAGAGAGACGGAGGAGAGAGAGCGAGAGAGAGAGAGAGGAGGAGGAAGAGAGGAGAGAGAGAGAGAGAGAGAGACATTTTAAAACATTTGTTTAGTGAGGGAAAAGAAGAAGCACCCCATGGGCTTGTTTTCACTTGCCTCGAACAGTAGAACGAAAACCATCATTAACACCTCAATTAAGAACAAAAGCAACATGAAAAAAATCCACACTTCATCCACAACTACACCTTCCCCCACCCAACCTCGCACACAACACAGTAATCATAATTATGAACTTAATATCAATGGAAATAACAAGAAACTGGAAGAAAACATTGTGGAGGAAGAAAAAAATAAATCTAAACAAATGTATCTGATTAGCACAACATCATCACAACACAAGAAATGACGTTTATTCCATCGTCTCTCACCCCCCACCCCACCCCCATAATGTGTGTGTGTTGTGTGTGTGTGTGTGTGTGTGTGTGTGTGCTGTGTGTGTGTGTGTGTGTGTGTGTGTGTGTGTGTGTGTGTGTGTGTGTGTGAGAGAGAGAGAGTGAGAGAGAGAGAGAGAGAAGAGAGGAGGAGAGAGAGAGACTAGAGGGAGAAGACGGAGCGAGAAGAGCGAGAGAGAGAGAGAGAGAGAGGACGAAGAGAGAGAGGAGAGAGAGAGAGATGAGAGAGAGAGAGGAGAGAGAAGGAGAGAGAGAGAAGAGAGAGAGAAAACGAAATTTTATTTAATATGACCAGGGAACCATGAAATAAGCAATGACAGGGTTCTTTTCCACTCAGCCCTGGGGAAATAATAATAAATATCAGAAA